>JAKWJD010001766.1:29174734-29282234 GCA_027705065.1 Solanum peruvianum
GTAAAAACCATAACCTACCTCCACCGAAGACTAGTGATCAAGCAAGAATTCCAAAGCTTTGATATCCTCTTCCCTTGTTCGACTCTCTCTCTCTCTCAATCTGTCTTTTCTCTTTTGTTTTCTTTATTCCAACCCTCCTTCTTTTTACCCTAATTAAAATATAATTAAGACTAAAAGAGGACAATAAAACCCACTAATTAACTTAAGGTTACCTCTTTTAACCCCTAAGTAATTAGACTTCTTAATGTTAACCCTCAATCTTTATAATTAAGGAAAGAATAGTCTAAAACGACCCTTAAAACGTGTGGAGAAATCCTATTCTGACTGGGATCTGCGTGACATGTGACGGGCCGTCGTGCCTGCGACGGTCCGTCACCTGGTCGTCGCAGCTCCCCAATTTTCAGGTGAACTGTGACGGCCGTCACCCCTGTGACGGTCCGTCCTGCACCACCGTCATGACGGTCAGAAACTCGTTTCTTGTACCAAATTCTCAAAAGTTGAAGTGTTTTGCAACGGAAACTCACGACGGTTCGTCGTGGATGTGAACGGCACGTCCTGCAGGTCCGTCACAATTTACAGAGAGTCGATTTTCAGTACCCAATTTCAGAATTCTAAGTATGCTGACACGCTGCACCCTCGACGGGCCGTCGTGCCAGTGACGGTCCGTCGCAGTGCCCGTAGTCTTGGCCAGTTTTTCCAGAATTAAAAATCTGCTGCTCAAAACGACTAAACAGGTCGTTACAAATGTCCCCAAGTATTTTGCAGAAGCAAGGTTTGTTTTCTTCAACAGTTTAGCTAGCACAGTTCAGACTTAAGGTTTCCACCTTCCTCCCCCCTTTGTGACTACCTCTAAGCTAGGGGAAATGTATGTGTATACTCTACTCTCTCCAAACCCCACTTTGTAGGACTTCATTTAATCTGTTGATGTTGTAGTGAAGCTCTTATGTAGTAGTTGTATGGTTAGATAAACCGGTGAAAACTTCGAAAGGTGACGGAGAATCTCTGCCGGAGCTGAAAATTTCCGGTGATACTTCTCGGTTTGCTTATAAAAACCGGCAGGGTCATCGGTCGGCAATACGGATATCGAGGATTGTATCGGAGACGTTGAGGTTGGGGATAGAGAATGTGAGGTGGTTTGTTATGGGTGATGATGATACTGTCTTTGTTACTGATAATTTAGTAAGGATTTTGAACAAATATGATTATAATCAGTATTATTATATTGGGAGTTCAAGTGAAAGTCATTTGCAAAATATTTATTTTTCGTATAATATGGCATATGGGGGTGGTGGATTTGATATTAGTTATCCTTTAGCTAAGGCAGTTGAGAAAATGCAAGATAAGTGCATTCAAAGGTACCCTGGGCTTTATGGTTCTGATGATAAAATGCAGGCTTGTATGGCTGAACTTGGTGTTCCACTCACCAAAGAACTTGGTTTTCATTAGGTTAGTTTAGTCTTTTTTTGGTTTATTTAAGTACTTTATGATGTTTTTTTGATGCATTTGTCATGGGTGAATCTTGAATATGTGTAGTTTTTAGGCATAATACATAAAAAAGGACTCAAACTTGGCCTCAGCTGATAAGTAAATTCTTCAACTTTGAGAGTGCAGATCTAGACACCTAAACTTGGTCTCAACAGACAACTAAACACTCAAACTGGCACCCATTATGTCTCGTAGACACCTTACGCTGACGTAACGCATAAATTTTGGAGGTGTCTAGATGATCATTTTGTAGGTTGTAGATTAATATTTTGTAAGTTGGAGTGTTCATATTTGTCAAGTGTTTGTTTATGTATTATGTATTTGCATTATTTGTTTTACCATTTTTACAATGATATGTTCTCCATGCTCATTTCTGACAACATCTGAGGACCTCACATGCTGGTTTTGTAAATTTGGCAAGCATTTCAACAATTGGTAGTTGGGTTCTCTTAATGAGTCTTGAAACATATCACATGTGTATCTGCTTAATGCAAGTTAAAAGAGGAGCCTGGTGACTTTTTAAATTCTGTGACAAGTCAAAGAATTAATTGGCACATGTGTGCCAAACTCATAGAAGAAGAAAAACAAGAATGGTAGTAGAAGCATGGAGACTTCTTTCTATACTACTTAAAGATGATTTTTTTTATGTGAAAGAAAAAGGGAAAAAAGGCTCCTTTAATAAGCTGATTGAACCAAATCTGCTACCTTGAATAAAATGGTGGTTTGTATTTGTTTTTCTCTGTTTAAATCTTTTTAGCATCCGGTTTGAGTTGCCCATGAAAAAATGTTAGTGATGATATCTGGGATGATTTGGAATGGAATATGGAGTTTAGTAGTTGTTCCTTGTAATTGAATTGCTAAAGGTAAATCAATTGCTGGATTCTGCATAGAATGTCTTAAATGGTTCGTCTATATTCGTCTTTGTAAGAAGAAAGACGTTATAATTTGTATGTTCTTGTTTATGAGTCTCAGGCTTGTGCTACCGCAAATTTATAGTTTTATTGTTTTTGCTACATAATGGAAAATGCTTGTGAAAAAGTAATTTCACACTGGATCTTATACATTGTTAATCATTTTGATATAGACATATCTGATTATGACTTTGTGGTGATGTGCAGTACGATGTGTACGGAAACTTGTTTGGTCTGCTAGCATCACATCCAATAGCTCCATTGGTAACGTTGCACCATCTTGATGTGGTGGAGCCAATCTTTCCCAATGTGACTCGAGTGCAAGCTTTACAGCGTCTTACAGTTCCAATGAAGCTTGAATCGGCTGGTCTTATGCAACAATCCATTATTTTCTATATCAACAGGTTATGAGAGATGGTCAGATTGTGCAGTCTGGGAAATATGATGAGCTTTTAAAATCGGGTATGGATTTTGGTGTCCTTGCTTCTCTGTGATGTAAATGATTTCTAAGTAATTCTATCGCTCCCAAATAATCAAATATAAATTATGATCAGAAAATATATTCTCTAACCATCAATCTAATAAATAATGATATGCCGTATTTGTTGTACATCTATAGATATTTTAGCAATCAAAACAAATAAATTTTTTAACAGAGTATATATTCTTAAATGTATTCATTAACAATGTATTATTCTTATTAAATAGATACTTAAGTTCATAAGTTTCATCATTTCAAATGAAAACAAAATGATATGATTCACATGACTTAAGAGACATAATATTGATGGCAGCAACAACACTAACATGAACAGAATAATAACCAACCATTACAGTGTTTACATGCACCAAAACTTCTGCTAACAGTTCAATACTAATTTATCTTGCAGTGGACTATGAATCCGACAAATTTGATCTCACTTTTGTTTTTTTCAAACATTAGTTGATACAGAATCTAGACACTTTAAATTAATAGAAGCTAAAAATTTTGCGTCAAATCCTATACTGGTCTGCACACTCATTTAACCCTTCTCTATGTAAGCATTTTAGCACCCCTGCACGACTGTTGTGAAAGGCGAGGTGACCCTTCATTGCCTATTAGCTTTGAGGCAAGGCTATTTTCAAAAGACGACTCCATGGCAACAATGGCGAGAAAGGTGTTGCTTTCATATAATCTTTAAAAGAAGGCAACTAATTTAGAATTTTAAAAGTTACAGGTACTTTAGGTTGTTTTGTTCAAATTTGTATAGTTGCACTCTTAGATTGCAACTGCTATTCTAGCCTCCAGTGGGAGTTTGATGTCTCTTTCTTTGTTGGACTGAATTTATGATGTTCCAGCCTAATATAATTGGTGATTCTGTCTCTTCTCTATTTTTTCAGGTACCACTTGTGCAACAGTCCTCACCCGAGCAATATTTTCTGAAGGATGCAAGTGAGTGGCAACTGGTATGAATGCAATGGACCTTAGACGGGGTATTACCATGGCTGTAGATTCTGTTGTGACAAACCTGAAAAGCAGAGCATGGATGATCAATACATGATAAGTTGTAATACAACATGCATGTTTGTTCTCAAAATGTTCGTATTTTTGTTAGTCTGCAGAGAAATATCCAGACTTGTTCTCAAAGGGTTCATTATTTGGGAGGTACTTTACTCTCTTGCTTTTCAGGATTATAACATCTTCTTCGGTTTGTTGAAGACTGAAGTGTTTGTTGGCTCCAACTTTTGATGTTTTTTGCAGATTTCCCTATTTCTTGCCTTGCCTTTGCATATCAGTGTTCGCCTTGGTTGTGGCTGTTGGTTCATTTTGGATTCCGGTAAATCTAGCTACATGATTATGTTAATTCCTTACGCGTCTTGTCAAGATACATACGGTTTCTGTGAGTGTTATTTATTAAATGATGAATCAAAAACAAAACAGATGGCACTCAACTTTCTACATATTGCACAAGCTATGTACCTTTTTATTTCCATCAGGCGCTGTCAGAATATCTTTCAAGTTTAACGTCTTAAATTCAACATGTTCGTTCACCTAACATTTTCCTGAAATCCTTATTCAAACCTGGGAAGATAATGTATCGTTGATGATTCAGTCAGCTGTAACTACCATCACATTACAAAGTGCACGTAAAGGTAGATCCAAACAAAAATTCAGAACCCTTCTCTTCCCATAAGCAATAAACTCTATCAAAACTTTCGACACAGACACTTTGACGGCAAAGAGTATATGTATGGAAAAGAAAAATAAACCTTCTAATTCCTCACTGCATTGAGCCCAAATATTATAGATTGAACATTAAAATCAACACAAATATCAAAACTAAAAAGGCCTGGTATTCAAAAGAGAAGGGATCCCAGGAGTCTCTAACTATGTGTCATTAAACCTCGCACATTTCTCACTTATTAAAAAAAACGAACAGAATATATGGACATCAATTTTTCGTTTGAAGCTGTGAACATATATTTTAATGTTAGGTCAAGGATAAAGCTGATAGACGAGAGTGGAGGAAGTCACTCAGCCAAATGATATGTCCTGTTTTTTTCTTATACTATTTTATAGGTATAGCATTATTAAGTATCATGTTTCATCATTAGTTGGGCGGATGTACGCCATAAGTTATGGGTTCGGCAGTATCCAGTAGCTTTGTTTCAAACTCTATATATTTGTGTCAAAACATTGACGTAATAATTAAAATCTCCTGGTCCCATTTATTGTCATGTATTAGAACTCAGAACCAATATACTATCAATCTAATAAATAATGATATGCCATATTTGATGTAAATCTATAGATATTTTAGCAATCAAAACAAATAAATTTTTTAACAGAGTATATATTCTAAAATTTAATCATTAACAATGTATTGTTCTCATTAAATAGATACTAAAGTTCATAAGTTTCTTCATGTATCATCATTTCAAATGAAAACAAAATGATATGCTCAAATAATATAATCATATAATGCATCTACAAGAAAAAAATTCCTATCACATTAATTAATCCGCGCGCGAAGCGCGGACATGTTCCCTAGTTAGATATAAATCATGAATGTGCATATTTGAAGTAATTCAAATAATCTTAATAAATAAATGAAGATAGAAGAAGTTCGGTAAAATTGATATTTGTTGTTTCAATTTTAAAACTTATACAATCTTAAGTGAATAATACAATAACATAAACCAATTAGAGAAGAACAAAAAAAAATCTTTAATCTCTAAATAAAATATATGCATGTTTATATGAAATTTCATGCTAGGCAAGAAATGTTTGAATCCAAACGATTGCTATTAACTCCTCCTTTGGGCTCTTCATTGTATATTTATAATTTATTATAACTATTCATTATTTCTCTTTTATTAGCACAATAATTAATAAAAAGATAACTTACGTATAATTTTGATGTCATTTAGCACAATTTTTATAAACATAAATATTATGTCACTTCCCTTTTCACTTTTGTTTTTTGTTAGCTATTCCCCCCTTTTCAATTAGTTAGTTGCTCATAATGAAAACAACAACACTGCATGGCTTGACTACGAGAAATTACGTTTTGTTAAACTGAAGACATTAGCGGCTTTTGGATTTATTTGACGGAACGTTTATTTAATATGATTAAAACAATAACAATTAAAGTCATTAAGGAGTAGAAAATGATAAGTTGTAACAATTAATCATAGTAATTATTAATATATATTTTAATTGATTTTTTTAAAGGAAAGGACATTTTCGTAATTCAACTCTAAACTTAAAATCTTTCAACTTATAATAATACTAATAAACATAGTCACGCTATGCGCAGTGTGAAAATATATTAAATATATGATTTTTTAAATAAAATTACAATATAAATAATATTTGCAATGATCTTTTTTTACTTCAAATTGAAATAAATTATATTAAAATTATAGTATTTAGATTTGTACTTTTAACTGAGATTCATGCGATATTAATTTTATCGAAAAAAGAAAAAAATATTCAGTAAATTTGCACCATTAACATTTACTTTTTTTTATTGTTAGAGTTGTAATAATTGAATATTGATGAATTTAGTATCCATTTAAATGCTTTCTTCGATAGAGTTATTATATGGTAACAACAATAAAACAAATAATAAACTTAACCGAAGAAAAAAAGGAACAAATATATACGCTTTATAATAGATAAATAAAATAAAAGTTTGCTTCAACTAAAATTATGTTATTTTCTAATTTAAATACATAAGATAAAGACCTAACATGCAGATTAGAATAAAATTAGTTAATCGAGCTAAGAATTTGCTTTATCAGCTCATGAATACGCCACATTCAACAGATAGACTCAATTTTCTACCTGACTATATTAGTATTTCTAAGTAGATTTTATGTAACGACCTGTTTAGTCGTTTTGAGCAGCAGAACGAAATTCTGGAAAAACTGGCCAAACTACGGACACGCCGACGGACCGTCGTAGGCCCGACGGTCCATCACAGAGGTCCGTTCCATGACACTTAGTGGTTTGAAAATCGGTGTAGAAAATCGACTCTCTGTAAATTGTGACGGACCTGCAGGACGTGCCGTCACAGCCACGACGGACCGTCGTGAGCCCCGTTGCAAAACACTTCAACTTTGAGAATTTGGTGCAAGAAAACGAGTTTCTGACCGTCAGGACGGAGGGCAGGACGGACCGTCACAGGCGTGACGGGCCGTCACAGCCCACCTGAACACTGGGGAGGCACGACGGCCTGTGCGACGGACCGTCGCACCCACGACGGCCCGTCACAGGTTGCGCATCCCAGGCAAACTAGGATTCCTCTACACGTTTTAGGGGTCGTTTTGGACTATTCTTTCCTTAATTATAAAGATTGAGGGGTAACATTAATAAGTCTAATTACTTAGGGGTTAAAAGGGGTAACCTTAAGTGAATTAGTGGGGTTTTTATTGTCCCTTTTCCACACCTAATTACATGATTAATTAGGGTAAAGGAAAGAGGGTTTGAATAAAACAAAAGAGAAAGAACAGCAAGAAAGAGGAAACGATTGAGGGAGATTGGACGAGAAGAAGAGAGCTTTGGGAAGATTAGCTTGTTGATTCCAATTCTTCGGTGGAGGTAGGTTATGGTTT
This sequence comes from Solanum peruvianum, assembly GCA_027705065.1. Taxonomy (NCBI): domain Eukaryota; kingdom Viridiplantae; phylum Streptophyta; class Magnoliopsida; order Solanales; family Solanaceae; genus Solanum; species Solanum peruvianum. The sequence goes on from JAKWJD010001766.1 coordinate 29,182,231, forward strand.
TGTATTACGATATTCGTAGTGAACTCTTGATAGTGAATAATATGTGTTGATGATATTGTAAACCTGTCTATATGCTTATTGTATGCTTGTATGAATATGATTATGTGATGTATTAACAAGCATGATGAAGCTATTGAATCCCAAATCTTGAAAGAAACTTTAATCTATGATATTAATGATAATGCCTTGGTATAAAGGAAGGCTTGATGAATTAAAGTGATTGGGATTGATGATGCCTTGGTTAGAGAAGGCTTGATGAACGGATATAATGAGATTAGTGGATCGGAGTGTCACGTTCCGACACATAGATTAGTGGATCGGAGTGTCACGTTCCGACACATAGATTAGTGGATCGGAGTGTCACGTTCCGACCATAGTATTAGTGGGACGGGTGTCACGAACCGACACGTAGATATAGGGGATCGGAGTGTCACGTACCGACACATGTAGGGGATCGGAGTGTCACGTTCCGACACATATAGGGGATCGGAGTGTCACGTTCCGACACATATAGGGGATCGGAGTGTCACGTTCCGACACATAGTGGTAGGGGATCGGAGTGTCACGTACCGACACAAGAGGAAGAAAGATAATGAATCTCGAAAGATGATGATATATTCAACATAATGAACTTAATTCCCAAATGAGTATGGTAATGAGGCTTGAGCCCTCATGAATGAACTTGATGGTGTTATTGACGATTATGATACTTGTTGTTGCTACATGTTGAGTTATAGTTGATTTATAATATTATTTGATATATATTGTTCCCTATTTTGAGTTAACCGATGATATCTACTCAGTACGTGTGGTTGTACTGACCCCCTACTTTTATTTTTTCCTTTTGTTATTTGTGTTATGCAGCAAACGTTCCGTCAACTTCGACTCAGCAGTAGATCAAGCCGTCTTCACTCCATCGGAAATTCAGGGTGAGCTAATGCGTCTAGCTTGGACTGGGTCTCCTTCTTCAAGTCTTGATGCCTTGAACTTCCGGCATGGACTAGCTTTTAATTGTTTTTAGCTTTTTAGACATTCTTAGATTAGTAATTTGAGATAGATGTTCTTGTGATGATGACTTCCAGATTTTGGGAATATTAATAATAGTTTTGAGTTTTTTTTATTAATGAGTTTAAGTCTTCCGCATTATTTTCTGTTGAAATATCTTGAAATGTTAAGGTTTAGATGGGTTGGTTCGCTCACATCGGAGGGTAAATGTGGGTGCCAGTCGCGTCCTCGATTTGAGTCGTGACAGACTTGGTATCAGAGCATTAGGTTCATTGGTCTCATCACACAAGAACAGGTCTAGTAGAGTCTTAAAGAACGGTAGGGGGACGCCTTTACTTTTCTGAGAGGCTATAAGACTTTAGGAAAATTCCATTCTTTCATTCTTCTTTCGTGCTACTACTTGAGTCCAATTGGTATCTAGGTGATACAAATTGGTATCTGACCATCTTCATTCTATTTCGCAGATGGTTAGAACTAGAGCAACGACCGCACCAGCAGCGACAACGGAAAGACAGGAAACTACTGAGCCAGCCACTGGGGCTGTGGCTCGAGGAGGAACAACGGCAAGAGGCCGTGGGAGAGGTCGTGGGAGGACGTCCTCTAGAGGGAGAGGACGAGCCCCTAGCCCATCTGATGCTAGGGCGGTGACTCCTCCACCGACTGAGGAGGTAGTTAGAGAGGGTGAGGAAGGGGAAACTGAACAAGGGCAGAATGAGGAAATGCCACCCCACCTACCCCAGAAATGATCAACCAAGTACTTGCTTATCTTAGCGGGTTGTCCGATCAGGGTCAAGCACCTCCAGTGGTTTCTGCACCAACACCTCCGGTTTCAGAGATACGACATGCGGCCACTATGGCTCCCCGCATGGATGCAACATTGGGAATAGGCACATTTCCACGTCTGACTACTGGGCCTATTATGACAAACGATCAACACGAACTTTTTAGTAAGTTCTTGAAATTGAAACCTCCAGTCTTCAAGGGTGCAGAATCTGAGGATGCTTATGATTTTCTGGTTGATTGCCATGAGCTACTACACAAGATGGGGATAGTAGAGAGGTTTGGTGTCGAGTTCGTGAGCTATCAGTTCCAAGGTAACGCCAAAATGTGGTGGCGTTCACATGTTGAGTGTCAACCAACAGAGGCACCACCTATGACTTGGGAATCATTCTCTACCCTATTTATGGAAAAGTATATCCCCCGCACTTTGAGGGATAGGAAGAGGGATGAGTTCTTGAGTCTTGAACAGGAAGGATGACAGTAAACGCGTATGAGGCTAAATTTCGCGCACTATCCAGATATGCCACCCAACTTTGTTTCAGTCCACAAGAACGGATCCGCCGTTTTGTGAAGGGGTTGAGGTCAGAATTGCGGATTTCAGCCTTACAGATAGCGGCAACAGCAACATCCTTCCAAGAGGTGGTAGACTTTGTGATAGAGGTGGAAGGAGTGAAACCGGATGACTTCACCTCAACGTCTACATCAAAAGGTTTCGAAGGGGAGGTGAGTATAATGGTTCTTATTCTAGAGGACAGAACTCCGGAGGTCACTCAAATCGACCAATACAGTCTTCACTACAGACTGTAGTTGGGGGTCCACCTCAGAACGGTCAACACTACTCCGAGAGACCCATGCCTGACTCCAGAGAGTGCTATGGATGTGGGGAGATTGGACATATTAGGAGGAATTGTCCAAAACAGAGTTACAGAGCCCCAATGGCTAGAGGAAGAGGTGGAAATGGTAGAGGTCGTTATTCTGGAGGGCGTGGTGGCCGAGGTAATGGTGGTCACCAAAACGGCAGAGGAGAGGGTCAAAATGGAGCCACTACTACACAACATGGTAGGGGCAACGGACAAACAAATAATGGGGCTCATTGCTACGCTTTCCCTGGGAGATCTGAAGCGGAGGCGTCTGATGCTGTTATCACAGGTAATCTTTTGGTTTGTGATTGCATGGCATCTGTGTTATTTGACCCTGGCTCCACGTTTTCTTATGTAACTTCATCGTTTGCTAACGGTCTAAATTTACATTGTGAATTACTTGACATGCCTATTCGTGTTTCTACTCCGGTGGGTGAGTCTGTGATAGTCGAAAAAGTGTATAGGTCTTGCTTGGTGAATTTTGTGGGGAGCAACACTTATGTAGATTTGGTTACCTTAGAAATGGGTGACTTTGATGTAATTCTGGGTATGACTTGGCTTTCTCCAAACTTTGCGATTCTGGATTGCAATGCTAAAACAGTGACGTTAGCCAAACCTGGGGCAGATCAGTTAGTATGGGAGGGTGACTACACTCCCAATCCGGTGCGTATCATCTCCTTTATTCGTGCTCAGAAGATGGTTAGTAAGGGTTGTCTAGCTTTCTTGGCACATCTTAAGGATGACACTACTCAAGTACCATCGATTGAGTCAGTCTCGGTAGTCTGTGAGTTTTTGGATGTGTTCCCTGCAGATCTTCCCGGTATGCCACCAGATAGGGATATAGACTTCTGCATTGATTTGGAACCCGGTACTCGCCCCATTTCTATACCCCCGTATAGAATGGCTCCCGCGGAGTTAAGAGAATTAAAGGCTCAACTTCAAGAGTTGTTGAGCAAAGGCTTCATTAGACCAAGTGCATCTCCTTGGGGTGCTCCGGTTTTGTTTGTGAAGAAGAAAGATGGGAGTTTCCGAATGTGCATAGATTACCGACAGTTGAACAAGGTAACTATTAAGAACAAGTACCCCATTCCTCGCATTGATGACTTGTTCGATCAGTTACAAGGTGCTTGTGTCTTCTCTAAAATTGACTTGAGGTCCGGTTATCACCCATTTGAAAATACGCGCAACGGATGTGCCAAAGACTGCTTTTCGAACTAGGTATGGGCATTATGAGTTTGTGGTAATGTCTTTTGGTCTTACTAATGCCCCTGCTGCCTTCATGAGCTTGATGAACGGGATTTTCAAGCCATATTTGGACCTCTTTGTGATTGTGTTTATTGATGATATACTGATATACTCCAAAAGTAAGAAAGAACATGAGGAGCATTTGAAATTGGTGTTAGAGTTGTTGAGAAAGAAAAAGCTTTATGCGAAATTCTCCAAGTGCGAGTTTTGGCTAGATTCAGTGTCCTTCTTGGGGCACGTGGTTTCTAAGGATGGAGTGATGGTAGATCCATCCAAGATTGAGACGGTAAAGAATTGGGTAAGACCTACAAACGTGTCAGAAATAAGGAGTTTTGTGGGGTTAGCTAGCTACTACCGCCGATTCGTCAAGGGATTCTCTTCCATTGCTTCCCAATTGACGAACTTGACTAAGCAAAACGTCCCATTTGTATGGTCGGATGAGTGTGAGGAGAGCTTCCAGAAGCTTAAGACTTTGTTGACTACCGCACCTATCCTCACCTTGCCGGTAGAGGGCAAAAACATCATTGTCTATTGTGATGCATCCTATTCTGGGTTGGGTGCAGTGCTAATGCAAGAGAAAAATGTGATTGCTTATGCTTCAAGACAATTAAAAGTGCATGAACGTAACTATCCGACCCATGATTTGGAGTTGGCCGCGGTAGTATTTGCACTAAAGCAATGGAGACACTACTTGTATGGGGTTAAGTGTGAAGTCTACACGGACCATCGTAGTTTACAGTATGTCTTCACTCAGAAAGACTTGAACGTGAGACAGAGAAGATGGATGGAACTACTGAAGGACTACGACATCACTATCTTGTATCATCCAGGGAAGGCTAATGTTGTAGCGGATGCTTTGAGTAGGAAGGCCGGAAGCATGGGAAGTCTAGCTCATTTGCAAGCTTCTAGACGCCCATTGGCTAGAGAAGTGCAGATTTTGGCTAATGACCTTATGAGGTTAGAAATAAACGAGAAGGGAGGACTGTTAGCTTGTGTAGAGGCAAAATCCTCTTTTCTTGATCAGATTAAGGGGAAACAGTTTGACGATGAGAAACTAAGGCGAATTCGAGATAAAGTGTTGCAAGGAGAGGCTAAGGAAGCAATAATCGATGGGGAAGGTGTTTTGAGGATTAAGGGAAGAGTATGTGTACCCCGCATCGATGATTTGATCACCACTATTCTGACAGAGGCCCATAGTTCCGGATAGTCTATACATCCTGGTGCAACCAAGATGTATCGCGACCTAAAGCAACACTTCTGGTGGAGTAGAATGAAGCGAGATATTGTCGAGTTTGTTGCCAAGTGTCCAAATTGTCAACAAGTAAAGTATGAACACCAAAGGCCCGGAGGAACACTTCAGAGAATGCCCATTCCTGAATGGAAGTGGGAGAGAATCGCGATGGACTTCGTGGTTGGTCTTCCAAAGACATTGGGTAAGTATGACTCTATTTGGGTGATTGTTGATAGGTTAACTAAGTCTGCTCACTTCATTCCTGTCAAGGTGACCTACAATGCAGAGAAGTTAGCCAAGATCTACATCTCAGAGATCGTTCGGTTGCATGGAGTTCCACTCTCCATTATATCAGATAGAGGTACGCAGTTTACTTCTAAGTTTTGGAGGACACTACATGCTGAATTAGGTACTAGGTTGGACCTTAGTACTGCATTTCATCCTCAGACCGATGGTCAGTCTGAGCGAACGATTCAAGTTTTGGAGGATATGCTACGCGCATGTGTGATAGAGTTTGGTGGCCATTGGGATAGCTTCTTACCTTTGGCAGAGTTTTCGTACAATAATAGTTATCACTCTAGTATCGACATGGCTCCATTTGAAGCATTATATGGGAGGAGGTGTAGATCTCCCATTGGTTGGTTTGATGCCTTCGAGGTTAGACCTTGGGGACTGACCTGTTGAGAGATTCTATGGAGAAGGTGAAAGCTATTCAAGAAAAGCTTTTAGCGGCGCAAAGTAGACAAAAGGAGTATGCAGACCGAAAGGTTAGAGACTTGGAGTTCATGGAAGGTGAACAAGTCTTGTTGAAGGTTCGCCCATGAAAGGGGTGATGCGGTTTGGCAAAAGAGGTAAGCTAAGTCCAAGGTATATTGGACCATTTGAAGTGCTTAAGAGAATAGGGGAGGTGGCGTATGAATTAGCCTTGCCCCCAGGGCTGTCCGGAGTACATCCGGTGTTCCATGTATCCATGTTGAAGAGATACCACGGAGATGGAAACTACATTATCCGTTGGGATTCAGTTTTGTTGGATGAGAACTTGACTTATGAAGAGGAACCGGTTGCTATACTAGATAGAGAAGTTCGCAAACTGAGGTCGAGAGAGATTGCATCCATCAAAGTGCAATGGAAGAATCGACCGGTTGAAGAGGCTACTTGGGAGAAGGAGGCAGATATGCACGAAAAATACCCACATCTGTTTACAGATTCAGGTACTCCTTTTCGCCACTGTTTTTCTTCCTTTGATCGTTCGGGGACGAACGATGGGTAAATTGGTATCTATTGTAACGACCTGTTTAGTCGTTTTGAGCAGCAGAACGAAATTCTGGAAAAACTGGCCAAACTACGGACACGCCGACGGACCGTCGTAGGCCCGACGGTCCGTCACAGAGGTCCGTTCCATTACACTTAGTGGTTTGAAAATCGGGTACTGAAAATCGACTCTCTGTAAATTGTGACGGACCTGCAGGACGTGCCGTCACAGCCACGACGGACCGTCGTGAGCCCCCGTTGCAAAACACTTCAACTTTTGAGAATTTGGTGCAAGAAAACGAGTTTCTGACCGTCAGGACGGAGGTGCAGGACGGACCGTCACAGGCGTGACGGGCCGTCACAGCCCACCTGAACACTGGGGAGGCACGACGGCCTGTGCGACGGACCGTCGCACCCACGACGGCCCGTCACAGGTTGCGCAGTCCCAGGCAAACTAGGATTCCTCTACACGTTTTAGGGGTCGTTTTGGACTATTCTTTCCTTAATTATAAAGATTGAGGGGTAACATTAATAAGTCTAATTACTTAGGGGTTAAAAGGGGTAACCTTAAGTGAATTAGTGGGGTTTTTATTGTCCCTTTTCACACCTAATTACATGATTAATTAGGGTAAAGGAAAGAGGGTTTGAATAAAACAAAAGAGAAAGAACAGCAAGAAAGAGAGAAACGATTGAGGGAGATTGGACGAGAAGAAGAGAGCTTTGGGAAGATTAGCTTGTTGATTCCAATTCTTCGGTGGAGGTAGGTTATGGTTTTGTATTACGATATTCGTAGTGAACTCTTGATAGTGAATAATATGTGTTGATGATATTGTAAACCTGTCTATATGCTTATTGTATGCTTGTATGAATATGATTATGTGATGTATTAACAAGCATGATGAAGCTATTGAATCCCAAATCTTGAAAGAAACTTTAATCTATGATATTAATGATAATGCCTTGGTATAAAGGAAGGCTTGATGAATTAAAGTGATTGGGATTGATGATGCCTTGGTTAGAGAAGGCTTGATGAACGGATATAATGAGATTAGTGGATCGGAGTGTCACGTTCCGACACATAGAATTAGTGGATCGGAGTGTCACGTTCCGACACATAGAATTAGTGGATCGGAGTGTCACGTTCCGACACATAGTATTAGTGGGACGGGTGTCACGAACCGACACGTAGATATAGGGGATCGGAGTGTCACGTACCGACACATGTAGGGGATCGGAGTGTCACGTTCCGACACATATAGGGGATCGGAGTGTCACGTTCCGACACATATAGGGGATCGGAGTGTCACGTTCCGACACATAGTGGTAGGGGATCGGAGTGTCACGTACCGACACAAGAGGAAGAAAGATAATGAATCTCGAAAGATGATAATATATTCAACATAATGAACTTAATTCCCAAATGAGTATGGTAATGAGGCTTGAGCCCTCATGAATGAACTTGATGGTGTTATTGACGATTATGATACTTGTTGTTGCTACATGTTGAGTTTATAGTTGATTTATAATATTATTTGATATATATTGTTCCCTATTTTGAGTTAACCGATGATATCTACTCAGTACGTGTGGTTGTACTGACCCCCTACTTTTATGTTTTCCTTTTGTTATTTGTGTTATGCAGCAAACGTTCCGTCAACTTCGACTCAGCAGTAGATCAAGCCGTCTTCACTCCATCGGAAATTCAGGGTGAGCTAATGCGTCTAGCTTGGACTGGGTCTCCTTCTTCAAGTCTTGATGCCTTGAACTTCCGGCATGGACTAGCTTTTAATTGTTTTTAGCTTTTTAGACATTCTTAGATTAGTAATTTGAGATAGATGTTCTTGTGATGATGACTTCCAGATTTTGGGAATATTAATAATAGTTTTGAGTTGTTTTTATTAATGAGTTTAAGTCTTCCGCATTATTTTCTGTTGAAATATCTTGAAATGTTAAGGTTTAGATGGGTTGGTTCGCTCACATCGGAGGGTAAATGTGGGTGCCAGTCGCGTCCTCGATTTGGGTCGTGACATTTTATTATCTAGTCCATCTCTCTTTGCCTAATCACAGACATCTCTATCATAATAATATATTATATACTTTTTTAATAATAAAAATTCATAAAAATGAACAGGAAAATACTATTTTTATATGCTTATAACAATTAGTAATGCAATGACTTATTACATTATAAATACAATACATATCTTTCTTAAATAGTAATAAATCTAACCTTCTAAATACATTTTTATAAGGTAATTAACAAAATAAACTTTTAAATTTCTATATTTAAGTTTATTTGAATAAAATTAAACAAAATAAAACGTAGCTTAATATTCTATATTTATTTCTTTCCTTCGTATGTTTATTATTTACATTAATTTTCATATTCCTCTTTTTCTTACCTTTTCTTTTATTTTCTTCCACTTTAACTCAATATTTTTTTATATTATTTTGCAATTTACCATATCTACCTCCTTATTTTTCTCGCTAAATTTACTCTCTATTTAAAAAAGTAATAATTATAAATTTGTTTTTTTTTAAAAAAAGTAACTCTTTATATCATGATAATATCCAATAGTCCTCATTTTTTGTAAGGAGTAATTGTAGAGAATGGAAAACTAATAAATTAAATTAAATGACGTAATTTTCCTTTCACTTATTTCCTTTAATAAGCAAAAACTCGATCAATTTTCTATTATAGGGACCACCGAATGGTATAAATTATATGAAAAATAAAGTAAATGTTTTCTCTTTTCCCTTTATATTATACGATATCTTTTTATTTCCTTCAATTTCTCCCTAATATTCTCCAAACATTCAAATAAAAATTGCAAATTTATCTAGCACGATGTCATCATTTTCAAATCTACCTCAAAAATTTAAGGTAGCGCCACAACCTCATCTCATTTTATCAACTTTTGTTAATTTTTTCTAATTTTTTCAAACTATTTTTTCACTTTAGTTCATAATTCATACAAATTTTTGGTTCAAACAACGGATGTGTAATCTCTATCGAAGAGATTCACAAGAGGTATGCCATTGCATGTTGAAAATAATCTTGAACACACATCGTTTTCCTTTGGTTTAACACAGGATTTTGGCGAGATTTCATGTTCAATGTCCAAATTAAATACCATGCAAGAAATCAAATCCAAATTGAGGAATAACCCAACTTGATTTTTGGATGGATGTGTTAAAGATCATGCCGATGTTGTTGTTGGGTCAAGTAAGAAAGGAAAGACAAAACTAACTTTTATATATTACACAAATGAAAAAAATTAAGTCGCTAGTTCTGGGTCATTCGATCATCATAGGGTATCTGTATAACCATTTTCCATGTATATGTTTTGATTTTATATTATTTTATATTTTTGTGTTGATTCATGTCTTATACTACCTACTTATAAAATTGTGGTTGTATAAGTGTAAAATCTATTTTAGTATCTACATTAGTGTCTTACTTTTAATATTTTTTTTTGGTAACATATAAGAATTTTTTCCTATGTGTTAAGTTTTTTGTCCAAAGAAGAAACAACACGCATACCTCACATGGAGTGTTGCATAAACATTGAAGTAATGAATGTGTTAGCTTCAAAGCTTATTGATTCATAGTATAAACAATTTTGTGGAACTACAAATTTTGCTCAATTATGTAGCATTCTTAGGTGTCATATTTAGGCACAACTTAATAGGTGCATGTTTTGGAGAGAAATTGAATGTAAAAAGATGCAATCCTGATACATGTTAATGACACGACTCTGTGATTCACCATTCGTGATTTTGCTATAATAACTTGATTAAAATGTTCAGACAATGAGAAAGATTTTGTTTTTAATACTGAAGAACAAAACATAATCATTTGACAGTATTTTGAAGTCGAAAAACCATCACGAAAAGTCAATTGGTTGACAAGTTTATTGAAAAGGTTTGGGGGATAATAACGGTGATGCTGTGAAGTTTTCTATATTGTTCTACATACATTCATTCATCCTTTTTGAAGAACCGACCACTATTATAATTGATAGGAAAAACTTTGATTTAGTTGAATCAGGCAGATACATTGACTACCCATGGGGTAAAAAGACTTTTTGACGTTCTTATTCTGCATTTGCACACTAAGATCAAACACGATGCGAAGTATTTCATGTTGTATGATTTCCCACTTGCTTTGTAAGTGTGGTTTTATGAATGTTGTTCAAAGTTTGATGATGAAATTGTTGTTAATGTGTCTGATCATGTCCCTAGGTTACTCAACTAGAAGACAAAATAAGATTTTCATCGTCTATGCTATTTTGCTAAGCACATGTTCAGAGATGACAACAATCTGGCTTGCATTGTACAAAATATATGTATAATATCATGACCTGTATAATCATAGTATGTAGACAACTGTATAAATGTGTAATCATATAAATAGATGTATTAGTTTTTGCTATAGAAAACTATATGTATAAATGTTCTCCTTGTATTGGTAGTTATATAAGTTTTTGACAATGTATGAATATACCTATTAGTACTGAACCGTAAAACATAGTCTTAATTGTATCTATAAGCTTATGAACTATATTATTATACATCTAAGTTTGTCTAATGTGTATGTAAATATGTTTTTACATTTGCACACCATAAAATTATATAAATATCTAATAGTATAAATACATGTATTAATTTGTGTATATAAAAATATATGTATAAATATGCTCCTTCTATATATAGTTTATAAGTTTTTTACAATGTATAAATATACCTAAAAGTATGTGTACGGTATAAATATAGGTTGAATTGTATATGTAAGCTTATGAACTATATAATTATACATATAAGTTTGTCGAATGTATATATAAATATATGTTTTTACATTTGATTAAGGAAACATTTTTGTATAATGTTCATTTAGTATGTCAATATGAACGTGTCTATATTTGACAACTTGTTTTTTAGAATATGACTCCAACTCCATGGAAATCAAGATTCTTGAATTACCTCATGAGTATGTTCAATCAGATCAATCTCCAACAGAAAAAACAACGGCAAATAATCCGGACGATGATTTTCAGGATCCTCCACGTCCAATAAATAACAAGGGGGAAAAAGTTGATAGTTGTTCATCTCCTCCTATGAAGAAATCAAGGCAGACAGTCGCTCCTATTCAGAACAAGACACCATCCCGGGGCATTCTAAAGAAGCCCCGTTAAGAAAGTCTTCTCGACGTGTCAATGTTGCCAAAATAGCAAAGTTACCACTTCCGAAGAATCATGCAAAAAAACCTACTAATGTTTAATCATATACATGCATTAAAAAAATGTTGAGATTAAATCAAGTGTTGCTTCTGAAATACCATCCACCAGCAAGTCACATGATTTCAGCATATCGCGTGATGAGTTTGATCAATTCAAAATATCAATATTTATTTGTTTACTTATATATGTCAAATTTCAGATAGAGAAACAATTTATTGAATTAAGGTACTTCATTGAAAACAACTTCAAAGTTGTGTTGAATTCTATAAAAACAAAGAATGCAGAAGATAATGTTAATTAATATAGATCAGTCCATATTTTTTATATATAATTGTTATATATACACAATTAATATTTTTCTTTCAGGGTGATGCTGTAGAAGTTATACATAAAGTGCAAGCAGTCGGTGTTATTCAATCTTTAGAACCTTCTAAACATTTACCGTCTTAATTGAACTGTCAATATGTTTTTATTGATCTAAATGATCAAGAGGTATTATACTTATTTATATTTACATCATTCTAATTTTATAGCTTTTTGTATAAAAAGTATATTTTTCTTAAAAATTTTGCAAAAGGTTGTTCGCGTAACTGTCCCATCATCTAATCCATAAGTTAGTATTCACCACTCACATTTACACTCTCCAATTGGAAAATTAAAACTTAGTCCTTTAGGTAAAAAAATTAGCACTCTCGAATCACAAGTAATTTTTGACTTTTCGGTTATAGACAACATTATCAATTGTTATATTGTCACGACCCAAAACCGAGCCGCGACTGGCACCCACACTTACCCTCCTATGTGAGCGAACCAACCAATCTAAACCCTAACATTTCAATATAATATCAACAGAAAATAATGCGGAAGACTTAAACTCATTAATAAAAACCAATTCACTAACTTCTAAAAATTCAACATCTATTATTCCCCAAAATCTAGAAGTCATCACTACAAGAACATCTATGATCAAATTAATAAACTAAGAGTATTCTAAGAAGATAAAACAAGTAAAATCTAGTCCATGTCAGGACTTCAAGGCATCATGACATGAAGTAGAAGATCCAGTCCAAGCTAGAAGCATTAGCTCACCCTGAAGATCCGGTGTGACGAAGACTGGCTAGAATTGCGGTTGCGTTGAAGACGACGGTCCGTTTGCTGCACTCCACAAATAACAAGGAAGAATATATAAAAGTAGGGGGTCAGTACAAACATGAGTACTGAGTAAGTATCATTGGCCAACTCAAAATAGAAAACAGTATATATCAAGTAATATTATAAAATCAACTACAATACTCAACCTGTAGCAACAACAAATACTATCATCATTAATAAGTACCGCCAAGTTCACACATGAGGACTCAAGCCTCAATACGATACTCATTTGGGAATTAGGTTCATTAGATTGAGTATATTAACATCTTTCAAGATTCATTATCTTTATTTCTCTTGTGTCGGTACGTGACACTCCGCTCCCTCATTATCTTTATTCCTCTTGTGTCGGTACATGACACTCCGCTACCCTACTACTATGTGTCGGAACGTGACACTCCGATCCCCTAATTCTACGTGTCGGTTCGTGACACCCGATCCCCTAAATCTACGTGTCGGTTCGTGACACCCGATCCCCTAAATCTACGTGTCGGTTCGTGACACCCGATCCCCTAAATCTACGTGTCAGTTCGTGATACCCGATCCCCTAAATCTACGTGTCGGTTCGTGACACCCGATCCCTTAATTCTATGTGTCGGAACGTGACACTCCTATCCCCTAAATCTACGTGTCAGTTTGTGACACGCGATCCCCTAAATCCGTGTCGGTTCGTGACCACCCGATCCCCTAAATCTACGTGTCGGTTCGTGACACCCGATCCCTTAATTCTATGTGTCGGAACGTGACACTCCGATCCCCTAATCTCATTCTATCAATTCATCAAGCCTTCTCTTATACCAAGGCATCATCATCATTCTCATTACTTTAGTTCATCAAGCCTTCTCTTATACCAAGGCATCATCATTAACAAAAAGATTAGGGTTTTTCAAGATTTGGGATTCAATAGCTTCATCATGCTTATTTATCACAATTAATAATCACATTCATGCAAGCATACAATTAAGCACATAGCAGGGTTTACAATACTACCAATACATATCATTCGCAATTAAGAGTTTTTACTTTACTAATAGCATAAAAACATAACCTACTTCCACCGAAGATTCGTGATCAAGCAAGCAATTTCCCAAAGCTTTGTTCTTCTTCTCGTCTCTTCTCTTTCTCGTTCGATCCTCTCTCTCTCTCTTTGTTCTTTCTATTTTTCTTATTCAAACCCTCTTTCTTTTACCCTAATTAGCATATAATTAAGTATAAAGGATGGCAATAATAACCCACTAATTAACTCAAGGTTACCTCTTTTAACCCCCAAGTAATTAGACTTATTAACATTAATCCACTAACTTCATAATTAAAGCAGGATTAGTCAAAAACGTCCCTTAAAACATTTAAAGAAATCCGACCCGGCCTGGGATTACGCAACCTGTGACGGTCCGTCATGGCTGTGACGGTCCGTCCTACAGGTCCGTCACAAAGTTCAGAGACTCAATTTCCTTGAAGAGTCTGTGACGGTCCGTCGTACCCACGACGGTCCGTCGTGGGGTCCGTCGTCTCAGCCAGTTTTCCAGAAATAAAATCTGCTGCTCAAAACGACTAAACATGTCGTTACAATAGATACCAATTTACCCATCGTTCGTCCTCGAACGATCCCAAGAAGAAAAACAAGGGCGAGAAGAAGTACCTGAATCTGTAAATAGGTGTGGGTATCTTTCTCGCATATCAGCCTCCTTCTCCCAATTGGCTTCTTCAACTGGTCGATTCTTCCATTGGACTTTGATGGATGCAATCTCCCTCGACCTCAACTTGCGGACTTCTCTATCTAAAATAGTAACTGGTTCCTCCTCATAAGAAAAATTTTCATCAAGCAAAACTGAATCCCAACGAATGATGTAGTTTCCATCCCCATGGTATCTTTTCAACATAGACACATGAAATACCGGATGCACTCCTGACAATCCTGGGGGCAAGTCTAATTCATAAGCTACCTCCCCCACGCCCTTCAGAACTTCAAATGGACCAATATACCTTCGGCTTAGCTTACCTCGCTTACCAAACCGCATCACCCCTTTCATGGGCGAAACCTTCAGCAAGACTTGTTCACCCTCCATAAACTCCAAGTCTCTAACCTTTCGATCTGCATATTATTTTTGTCTACTTTGAGCCACTAAAAGATTTTCTTGAATGCATTTCACTTTATCTAACGATTCCCTCAGAAGGTCAGTACCCCAAGGTCTAACCTCAAATGCATCAAACCAACCAATGGGAGACCTACATCTTCTCCCATACAATGCCTCAAATGGGGCCATACCAATGCTTGAGTGATAGCTATTATTGTAGGAGAACTCTGCTAAGGGTAAGAAGTTATCCTAATGACCACCAAATTCTATCACACATGCAAGAAGCATATCCTCCAACACTTGAATCGTTCGCTCAGACTGACCATCGGTCTGAGGATGGAACGCAGTACTAAGGTCCAACCTAGTACCCAATTCCGCATGCAATGTTTTCCAAAACTTAGAAGTAAACTGCGTACCTCTATCTGATATGATGGAGAGTGGAACTCCATGCAATCGAACCACTTCTGAGATGTAAAGTTTGGGTAACTTCTATGCATTGTAAGTCACCTTGACCGGAATGAAGTGAGCAGACTTAGTTAACCTATCAACAATCACCCAAATGGAGTCATACTTGCCCATTGTCTTTGGAAGACCAACCACGAAGTCCATTGCAATTCTCTCCCACTTCCATTCCGGAATGGGCATTCTCTGAAGGGTTCCTCCGGGCCTCTGATGTTCATACTTTACTTGTTGACAATTTGGACATTTGGCAACACAATCAACAATGTCGCGCTTCATTCTACTCCACCAAAAGTGTTGCTTTTGGTCACGATACATCTTGGTTGCACCAGGATGTATAGAATACCTTGAACTATGAGCCTGTGTCAGAATAGTGTTGATCAAATCATCGACGCGGGGTACGCATACCCTTCCATTAATTCTCAAAACACCTTCCTCATCGATTGTTGCTTCTTTAGCCTCTCCTTGCAAGCTTTATCTCAGATCCGGATCAATTTCTCATCATTAAACTGCTTTCCCTTAATCTTTTCAAGGAAGGAAGATCTTGACTCCATGCAAGCCAAAAATCCTCCCTTCTCATTTACCTCTAACCTCATAAAGTCATTAGCCAGAATCTGAACTTCTCTAGCCAATGGGCGTCTAGAAACTTTTAAATGAGCTAGACTTCCCATGCTTCCGGCCTTTCTACTTAAAGCATCTGCCACGACATTAGCTTTTCCCGGATGATACAAGATTGTGATATCGTAGTCCTTCAGTAGTTCCATCCATCTCCTCTGTCCCAAATTCAAATCTTTCTGAGCGAAGACATACTGTAGGCTACGATGATCCGTATAGACTTCGCACTTAACCCCATATAGATAGTGCCTCCATTGCTTTAATGCAAACACTACCGCGGCCAATTCCAAATCATGGGTTGGATAGTTACGTTCATGCACCTTTAATTGCCTCGAAGCATAAGCAATCACATTCTTCTCTTGCATTAGCACTGCACCCAAACCCGAATAGGATGCATCACAATAGACAATGAAATTCTTACCTTCCACTGGCAAGGTGAGAATGGGTGCAGTGGTCAACAACGTATTGAGCTTCTGAAAGCTTTCTTCGCACTCATCCGACCAAACAAATGGGACATTCTTCTTAGTCAAGCTTGTCAGTAGGGAGGCAATAGAAGAGAACCCCTTGACAAATCGGCGGTAGTAGCTAGCTAAACCAACAAAACTCCTCACCTCCGTAACATTAGTGGGTCTTGCCCAACTCTTCACTACTTCAATCTTAGATGGATCTACCATCACTCCATCCTTAGAAACCACGTGCCCTAAGAAGGACACTGAATCTAGCCAAAACTCACACTTAGAGAATTTGGCATAAAGCTTTTTCTCCCTCAACATTTCCAGTACAATTCTCAAGTGCTCCTCATGTTCTTCTTGCTCTTTGAGTATACCAATATATCATCAATGAACACGATGACAAAGAGATCCAGATATGGCTTAAAAATCCCATTCATCAAGCTCATGAAAGCGGCAGGAGCATTCGTAAGCCCAAAAGACATTACTAAGAACTCATAATGCCCATATCTGGTCCGAAAAGCAGTCTTGGGCAAATCCATTGCACGTATTTTCAATTGATGATAACCAGATCTCAAATCAATCTTAGAGAAGACACAAGCACCTTGTAACTGATCGAACAAGTCATCAATGCGAGGAAGAGGATACTAGTTTGTAATAGTTACCTTATTCAGTTGTCTATAGTCTATGCACATCCGTAAACTCCCATCCTTCTTCTTCACAAATAACACCGGAGCACCCCAAGGAGATGCACTTGGTCTAATGAAGCCTTTGTTCAACAACTCTTAAAGTTGGGCCTTTAACTCCCTTAACTCAGCGGAAGCCATTCTATTAGGGGGTATAGAAATGGGGCAAGTGCCCGGCTCAAGGTCAATGCAGAAGTCAATATCCCTATCTGGTGGCATACCAGGAAGATCTGCAGGGAACATATCCAGAAACTCACGAACTACCGAAACCGACCCAATTGAAGGTCCTTGAGTAGCGTCATCCCTGAGGTGTGCCAAGAAAGCTAAACAACCCTTACTAACCATTCTCTTAGCACGAAGAGAGGAGATGATACGCACCGGAGTGGAAGTGTAGTCACCCTCCCACACTAACGGATCTGTCCCAGGCTTGGCTAACGTCACGGTTTTAGCATTACAATCCAAGATCGCAAATTTCGGAGAAAGCCAAGTCATACCCAGAATTACATCAAAATCAACCATTTCTAAGATAACCAAATCTACATAAGTGTTGCTCCCCACAAAAGTCACCAAACAAGACCTATATACTTTTTCAACTATCACAGACTCACCCGCCGGAGTAGAAACACGAATAGGCATGTCAAGCAATTCACAAGGTAAATTAAGACCAATAGCAAATGAAGAAGATACATATGAAAATGTGGAGCCAGGATCAAATAATACAGAAGCCATGCAATCACAAACCAAAAGATTACCTGTGATGACAGCATCAGATGTCTCCGCTTCAGACCGCCTAGGGAAAGCGTAACAATGGGCCCATTACTTGTCTGTCTGTTGCCCCTTCCATGTTGTGTTGTAGTGGCTCTAGTTTGCCCATCACCCCGGCCGTTTTGGTGACCACCATTACCTTGACCACCACGTCCTCCAGAATAACGGCCTCTACCATGACCACCTCTACCTCTAGCTATTGGGGGTCTATAACTCTGTTTTGGACAATTCCTCCTAATATGTCCAGTCTCCCCACATCCATAACATTCTCTGGAATCAAGCATAGGTCTCTCAGAGAAGTGTTGACCAGTCTGAGGTGGACCCCCAACTACCGTCTGTAGTGAAGACTGAATTGGTCGGACTGAGTACCCTCCTTAACCCTGTCCTCTAGAGTAAGAACCATTAAACTCACCTCCCTTTTGAAACCTTTTTGATGTCGATGTCATGGTGAAGTCATCTGGCTTCATTCCTTCCACCTCTATCACGAAGTCTACCACTTCTTGGAAGGATTTTGCCGTAGCCGCTACCTGTAGGGCTGAAATCCGCAATTCTGACCTCAACCCCTTCACAAAACAGCGAATCCGCTCTTGTAGACTGAAACAAAGGTGGGTGGCATACCTTGATAATGCACGAAACTTAGCCTCATATGCAGTAACCGACATCCTACCTTGCTCTAGGCTCAAGAACTCATCCCTTTTCCTATCCCTTAAAGTCCGGGGGATAAACTTCTCCATAAACAAGCTAGAGAATGATGCCCAAGTCATAGGTGGTGCCTCAGTTGGTTGACACTCAACATGTGACCGCCACCACATTTTGGCGTTTCCTTGAAACTGATAACTCACAAACTCAACACCAAACAGTTCTACTATACCTATCTTGTGTTGTAGCTCATGACAGTCAACCAGAAAATTGTAGGCATCTTCAGATTCGGCACCCTTGAAGACTGGAGGTTTCAATTTCAAGAACTTACTGAAAAGTTCATGCTGATCATTTGTCATTATAGGCCCTGTAGTCAATCGAGGAAAAGTGCCTATTTCCAATGAGGCATCCATGCGGGGAGCCATAGTAGCTGCATGTTGTACATCCGGAACCGGAGGTGTTGGTTCAGAAAACACTGGAGGTTCTTGGCCCGGATCAGATAACTCGCTAAGATAAGCAAGAACCTGATTGATCATCTCTGGGGTAGGTTGGGGTGGCAATTCCTCATTCTGCACCTGTTCATTCTCCCCTTCCTCACCCTCTCTTACCACTTCCTCAGTTGGTGGAAGAGTCACCGCCCTAGTACTAGATGGGCTAGGTGCTTGTCCTCTTCCTCTAGAGGACGTCCTCCCACGACCTCTACCACGGCCTCTTGCCACTGTTCCTCTCCGAGCTACAGCCCCAGTGGCTGGCTCAGACGCATCCTGTCTTGCCGGTGTTGGTGTTGGTGCAGTCGTTGCTCTAGTTCTAACCATCTGCGAAATAGAGTGAAGATGGTCAGATACCAATTTGTATCACCTAGATACCAATTGGATCCAAGTAATAGCACGAAAGAAAGAAAGAAAGAATGGAATTTTCCTAAAGTCTTATAGCCTCTCAAAGAAAAGTAAAGGCGTCCCCCTACCGTTCCTTAAGACTCTACTAGACTCGTTCTTGTGTGATGAGAACAAAGAACCTAATGCTCTGATACCAAGTTTGTCACGACCCAAAACCGAGCCGCAACTAGCACCCACACTTACCCTCCTATGTGAGCGAACCAACCAATCTAAACCCTAACATTTCAATATAATATCAAAAGAAAGTAATGCGGAAGACTTAAACTCATTAATAAAAACCAATTCAATAACTTCTAAAAATTCAACATCTATTATTCCCCAAAATCTGGAAGTCATCACTACAAGAACATCTATGATCAAATTACTAAACTAAGAGTATTCTAAGAAGCTAAAACAAGTAAAAGCTAGTCCATGCCGGGACTTCAAGGCATCAATACATGAAGTAGAAGATCCAGTCCAAGCTAGAAGCATTAGCTCACCCTGAAGATCCGGTGTGACGAAGACTGGCTAGAATTGCGGTTGAGTTGAAGACGACGGTCCGTTTGCTGCACTCCACAAATAACAAGGAAGAAAACATAAAAGTAGGGGGTCAGTACAAACACGAGTACTGAGTAAGTATCATCGGCCAACTCAAAATAGAAAACAGTATAATAAGTACCGCCAAGTTCACACATGAGGACTCAAGCCTCAATACCATACTCATGTGAATTAGGTTCATTAGATTGAGTATATTAACATCTTTCAAGATTCATTATCTTTATTTCTCTTGTGTCGGTACGTGACACTCCGCTCCCTCATTATCTTTATTCCTCTTGTGTCGGTACGTGACACTCCGCTCCCCTACTACTATGTGTCAGAACGTGATACTCCGATCCCCTAATTCTACGTGTCGGTTCGTGACACCCGATCCCCTAAATCTACGTGTCGGTTCGTGACACCCGATCCCCTAAATCTACGTGTCGGTTCGTGACACCCGATCCCCTAAATCTACGTGTCAGTTCGTGATACCCGATCCCCTAAATCTACGTGTCGGTTCGTAACACCCGATCCCTTAATTCTATGTGTCGGAACGTGACACTCCGATCCCCTAATCTCATTCTATCAATTCATCAAGCCTTCTCTTATACCAAGGCATCATCATTCTCATTACTTTAGTTCATCAAGCCTTCTCTTATACCAAGGCATCATCATTAACAAAAAGATTAGGGTTTTTCAAGATTTGAGATTCAATAGCTTCATCATGCTTATTTTATCACAATTATATAATCACATTCATGCAAGCATACAATTAAGCACATAGCAGGGTTTACAATACTACCAATACATATTATTCGCTATTAAGAGTTTACTACGAATAACATAAAAACCATAACCTACTTCCACCGAAGATTCGTGATCAAGCAAGCAATTTCCCAAAGCTTTGTTCTTTTTCTCGTCTCTCCTCTTTCTTGTTCGATCCTCTCTCTCTCTTTGTTCTTTCTATTTTTCTTATTCAAACCCTCTTTATTTTACCCTAATTAGCATATAATTAAGTATAAAAGATGGCAATAATAACCCACTAATTAACTCAAGGTTACCTCTTTTAACCCCCAAGTAATTAGACTTATTAACATTAACCCACTAACTTTATAATTAAAGCAGGAATAGTCAAAAACGTCCCTTAAAACATTTAAAGAAATCCGACCCAGCCTGGGATTACGCAACCTGTGACGGTCCGTCATGGCTGTGACGGTCCGTCCTGCAGGTCCGTCACAAAGTTCAGAGACTCAATTTCCTTGAAGAGTCTGTGACGGTCCGTCGTACCCACGACGGTCCGTCCTGCCATGTCGTCACGAAGTTCAGAGAGTCTATTTCAGTACCCAAATTTCAGAATTTCTATGTGTTTTGAAACGAGACACCCTCGACGGTCCGTCGTGCCCATGACGGTCCGTCGTGGGGTCCGTCGTCTCAGCCAGTTTTCAAGAAATAAAATTTGCTGCTCAAAACGACTAAAGAGGTCGTTACATATATACAAACAAATTAAACATACAGTTATAATTTTTCCAAACAAGTAACGTACATATACATATTTGTAAAAATATGATTAATATATATATACAATTAAGTAACTATCCAATATATGTATAATTATATCTTGTATAATTTAATAACAACATTCAATTTGTAACAAACTATAAAATAATTTAGAAATAATCATTGTTTATAGGGATAATGCCCAAGTACCCCCTCAACCTATGCCCGAAAGTCCAGAGACACACTTATACTATACTAAGGTCCTATTACCCCACTGAACTTATTTTATTAATAATTTTTTACACCTTTTCGGCCTACGTGGCACTATCTTGTGGGCCCAACGAGGATTGACTTTTTTTTCAAACTAGTGCCACGTAGGCAAAAAAGGGGTAGAAAATTACTTATAAAATAAGTTCAGGGGGTAATAGGACATTAGTATAGTATAAGCGTGTCTCTGGGATTTCGGGCATAGGTTGAGGGGGTACTTGGGTATTTTCCCTTGTTTATATATAAAGTAAAACTTACGATAGCTTCCCAATAATTCTGCAGTTCCAATCATTTTTTATGTTCAGAACACTTCCAATATTTTTTAGCTTGAAAGCAGTTCTGAGGTTGGTATTCGTCAACACATTTTTTTTGTATTTTATAATATATAAATATATTTTTATATTTCAAATTAATTATTATACATTATAAGAAGAATTGTGAAGATGTTCCAATTGAAGTGGTCAAAGAGGGATCCCAATTCATTAATGATCTAGCAGACTTCATCAATTCATCTTTTATATGTTCTTATCACATTTTTATCTTCCCAAATTTAACTTTATTATTGTATATAATTTGATCATTTTTATTTTTTGTCGTATTTTTATATAACAACAACATTTATTGAATGTTATATAATATCAAACTGAAAATATGCAAAAATAAGAATTGACAGATTCAAACAAACTAGGATTATCCAATCACTACAACAAAATAACTTTTAGAGACATTAAATATTGACAATAATAAAGAGTGCTAAAGTTTTTGCCCGCATTAGTAAGTGCCATTCGAACCAATGTCTCTAAAGACTTTAGGGACATATACATAGAGTGACGATTGACGCTAAAAACACATATTTAGCGGCATTTAATTCTTAATTGCCGCTAAAGATCATTTTAATTGTAGTGAATTCCAATGAATTAGTTGTTGAAGAAGGTTTCATCTGTCCAACACTAATATAGCACCGGAGAAGGAGAGACCGGAGTACTATAAGGAACCCGGATCCTAGAAAAATTATTCATCCTCTTTGAGTACATTTTAACTCTCTGGGCTAGTAGTAGTTGATCATCCTTAGGCTCTGGAATGTCAACGTGAGGATCAGGGTGTTCCCCCTCACTCTAAGAAGTTGTGAGGTGAGTAGCATAGACTTCCTTTCTATTCGAGCTGACATCCGGTGACACAACTAGGGGCACGTTGTCCTCTCATTTGCCCTTCCCACATGTGGTAGGATGTTGGACTTCCCGTTCTCTGGATGCAGTTGCATTCTCATTAATTACGATTACCTTGCCTTCTTGTAGAAGTACTCTTTTCGTCGTGGTACTTTGTGTCTAGCCATATCTGCAAAAAACACGAATAAAGAGTTAAAATTTACCCATAAAAAATGTAGAATTCAGGTTGCAAAATGATCACCAAACCAACAGACGAGTCGGCGAGTCGCGAGTCACTTCACTGATCCTGATCGGGATTCCCGAAAGTATTAGCTTGAAAAATTTCCATAGAAATGGAATTTAGGGGATGATTAGGTCCCTTCAGCAAGCCACTAAACCGTTTGGCGAGCACGACCCAACTCACCTAAATATCCAACATTAAAAATTTCAACCCCTTGTCCCAAAATCAAGCCAACAGTGGTCAAAATCAAAATCAAACTCACACTATTCAATTGATAAATGAGCTACTAGACCCATGCCTCTAGGGTATTGAAACTTCTCCAAGTTTGGCCAAAATTGTCCATTTGACGACTTATACCCATATTAATGATGCCAAACTCTCCATCGTTGGACAAATTGCGTCATTGTGCTTAATTAGGGGTTACTCAAACTTCAGCCAACTAGGCACAACATAAAATTACTACGACACTACAATTTATAACCAATACTAACACACAAATTCGGAAATCAATATTCATAACAATTAGGCACAATTTTAAAATACACAAAAGGAAACCCAACACATCATATACGATTTAAACACATTCCTAAAATACAACACCACAAATTTTCCAAATGCATTGTAACGAACTGGAAATACCCCCTAGGCGTCAGATGACGTACTTGACCTCTCAAAGGTCTTATACGAGACTCTAATATTTCATTGCATAACATCATATAAAAAAGGAGAGAATTTAAAATTTTTCTTTAATATAGTACGAGAATCATTTCATAACAACATAATTCTTTCTAACACGTCTCTCAAAACCATCTACAAATACATGAGTAATAATGTCTTGGGACGTTGTCTAGATTAGTCTAAAACATAATAAAAGACATAAACAGAACATAGTGGTTTGTCCTCGAATTCTCTGATGATTCACCAATCTTCAATCATCTCCAAACTTAGGAAGCTAGCCTACTAGCACTCAATCTCCCAAAAGCCACTACATTTTGTTAGAATGTAGGAAATATGCGTTCGTAAAATGGTATTAAGTATGAAATTTGACATAAAACATAAGACATCTCAAAATGGTTAGTCAACATAAAATATAATCATAGGAGACAATAACATAATCATATACATATTCCTAAATAAGCATTTTTACATAGTAATTCAACACAAGATGTGCATAAGTTCATAGTTAAACTATAATCCTTTATACTCAAGTGAACTAGTTCACAAGACACCTCCAAGTATACTTGTGCAAGGTCAAGGTAGCATCACATACTACTACTTAGCTAAGTACCTATCTTTGGTCATTCTTGGTCATAATCAACTTTTATAAGTAAGACCGAAGTTCTTCATGACATAAGAACAAAGGTCACCTTAAGGCATATTTTTGTAATGCATATGGGGCACCCCATAATGCCACACACTAAGCATATGTTTAAGTCACTCTATTCTTATTAACAATCTTTAGGTGTCATCATACACATACTTCATATTCACAAGGAACTTCCAACCTCAGTCAATTATATAATGGAAGGCAACTAGAAAAAATATCCAAGCTAGTCATACATCACATAAGAGGTCATCTCATAAGTTGCTTCAAGTCATACTTATGCCATGTATGAATGGTATCCCATACCACCATTTATAATAAGTACTTCTTTAGGCTAACATAATCCATGCCAACGTATCTTTAATTCTAGTCTATTTAGCTTAGCATACTAACATGACGGACCTACTACCACGGAAAACATCATAATATACAATCCACACTAACAAAGAAAGGATATAAGAATACAAACCTAGACACCATGCAACCATTCATGTAGATGGAAGCTATCCATAGAAGATTATACATCCTGAAACCTAAGTTATTCTTAGTGGAGTGTAACATCTCAATTCTAAGCTACCATGAAGTGTTATTTTCGTAAAGAAATCAAGATCCCATAAAGTCATTCTTACTCCAAGCTAACCCTACGAGAGTATCGATCCTTCACTCTAGGCTACCTTGCCTACTAATTATGAAAGCTACCATGAACAAACATTATGCTAAATGCAAGACAAGATAAACACGAGAGAGCTTACTTCCTCAATCCCAAGCTATAATGAGCTACACTGTCCCAAGCTACCACGAAATCTACCATCCCAATGTACGTATTCAACTATCCATGAGGGAATCCATAGGTTACACCTCAAGCTATTCTATTCTAACATGCGTGATTCATTTTAGGTTATTAACCTTTCGCATTCTACATAGATGCAATATACTCATCATAGTAGACTCATTCTATAAGCCCTAGTAATAAAAAATATGACTTCAAGCCCTACATTCAAACTTTACATCATGATCCTCATACTAGTTTAGATTTCAAGATGCATTAGTTCTAAGCCTTATTCATTAAACAATTCTAAGCATACTTCATCATAAAGTCCCAATTCTAATCAATACAATTCACTTTCTATCATACATGTATACAACTAGGTTAGTTTATGATTTTATAATTCTATCCTTAACTAAGTCTTATACATATCAACAACTTAACAGAATCTAACAAGAATCAACCTTTTCTCATTCAAATCATAAACCCCCAAAATTTAGAAATTAGGGATAATCATACCCACTGAATTCCCTCGTATTGGAATCAACCCTACCTTGATTGGGGTTCTTCTTCACAAAATAAGGAAATCTAGAGGACTCTATGGGTGGAAGAACCATAGATGAAGATATTTACCTACTTTCAACCACTCTTTAGAAAAATCCTTAAGCAAATCACCCTTTGTTCTTGAATCAGGCTTCAACCCGAAGTTTTTTCTTTAAATGTGGTTCTTTTTATGGAGAATTTTTGGAAGACAAGTCTGTTTTGAATTTTTTTATTTGTAATTGGGGTAAAATGTGTTTTTAATTAGGGAAATGTTATATAATTACTTAAAACCCGTTTCTAACTAATTCCCAAAACATCCCCACACTTTTTAAACTTAAAACTATAAGTCCAACTTAACTTTAATTGTAGTAGATATCGTCGTGGAACAAGTCCGCAATGCGCAGGGTTTCCCTACCTTCACAAAATAGGAGTGTGGTAAAGAGGATTATGCTATAGCCTCCATGAAGTGGAGGGAGAAATTTTCCTCGGGGGAACTGGTCCACGACGAGAAGAAATTCCCTTGAGCTACAACCCAAGGTTGCCTATGAATCTAATTCAATCGGTTGGGTCCTCCTCGAGGACCCATAGGGTGGTACTCGGGTAATCATACCAAAATATTTTGGCCCTAAACATGTCCATATTGGTGTAGGAACCCTTTATACTCAACTTCACCTCAATGCCACACTGATAAACTAAATTACAAGACCCTACATCACACTAGTTCAACTGGGCTAGTTACCGGACGTCTTGGTTGTCCTTTGACGCTTTATGACTATTTAGAATAAAATTCAATGTAGATAATAAGTTTACTACCTCTCCCTTGGGAAACAACCCCAACCCTTTGTTGGGTTACTAAACTAGCTTTGATTCACAAACACTCAGACTGTAGGCTAGTGTCGTTGATTAGGATAATTTCAAAAAAAATCTAATCAACTTACACTCTACAAAATTCCCTAAGATCATATCAAGTGAAAGCATTACTTAGGTGACTAGACTAACGAGGAATTCTATGTGTTTTCATGCATGGTCAAGGTAAGCTTATCTCACAAGATTTTGATGCTTACGTCAATAAGACTTCACACTTTTGCTAGTCTTAAAAAGAAATTTTGAGGAAACCTTAGAATGTCATTGAAGAAACATTCAAACTAGCAAAAATGGAAACTTAAGTCTCAAAACATAAGCCAATAGAAAAGTAGTGACAAATGAATAAGGTGGATGTCGGGGCAGGACCACAACATCATAATGAACTATTAATAAAACTTAAACCAATAAAAGTGATCCTGCAAAAATAAGGAGGCTACCAAAAGACTTCGAGTACTCAACATGATCAATGATGCGCTAGATGCAGATCCTGGTTACTTGCATCCGCATCATCAAATAATGCAAGCCAACTGACATCAATATATTGAATGTACGAGTATATGAGTTGGAATGCTAAAAATAACATAGGCTTGAAATAAATCAGAAGAAACACTCACCTTGGATTTACTTAACTCAACAAACTGAACTCATTTGAATATAAATTAGTTTAAAATGAATGTAATATAAAGAAAAGGTGTTTAAAACATGATGTCAACTATATATGTATGCACAGATATTAACTCTAAAATATATGTAAAAATACAAATATTTCTTATGTATACAAAAATACAAAATATTGTTGTGGCAGTTTCTCTAATCGACAACAATCATTTAAGAGTTGTCTTGATGATACACCATTTTACCTCAGGCTACTAGTACTTCCTATACCTTTCTAGTGGTATATAACCTTAACTACTGATGAGTCCTCAAATTGGACTCATCTAGGGCTTTATTTTAGCACAAATAATGCCCTAAATTGTGTATTTTATCTCGATATTTGATAAAAACTTCTAAGTATTCGGTATTAGAGTATTTTGTAGGAGCATGGACACTTAGGCACAAAATTAAAACAAAACAGAAGAAAAGAGGTGAAGATGCAAAGTGCGCATCGTCAAGCACACTTGGAGATAAGTCCTATAGAAGAATTTTGCTTTATGTTACAGAAATTGAGCCCTAAAAGAAGGGATCAAAAGGCAATCAAAAGAAGCAGTATGTGCTTCACCGACTAGTTACGCAAATCAATGTTATTCCTCATAATATTACAGTATGCATGGACATAAAGTCAAGGAACAAATGACGACGTATCAGAGAAAGGGAGGATCACGGAATCACTCGGCGATTCCTGACAAAAGACGCCGAATGGATCCACTGGGACTAAATCTGAAGCATATAAATACTAAACTTTATTATTATTTAGAGGGATATTTTTGGACAGAAATTTGAGAGTTTGAAACATTAGACACTTAATATTTTACTATTAGAAACTTTTTTTGTATGCTTTCTCTCAAGTTTTGAGAGGTTTTTGAGGAAGCTTGAAGAAAGAAGTTCTTCTTCCAATCATGGAAGTCTGTCTTTTCTATTTACTTTCCTTTTCCATATTTAAGGTTTAATATATTATATCCATTGAATTCCATTATAATTTTAAGTATATATTATTATTACTTAATTTGTGGCTAAAAACCCCCATTCTTGGTGTATTATTTAGCAAATATGTGTTGATATTATTGTCGGATCTTACTTGTTCATAGGATTAAATGCATTTTATGGTAATTTTACCTAGTGATTGTTGTTTAATTTAATAGGTTAGTAGTTGAAAATACAAAATCATCCATGTGTTTTTGTCTTGCTTGAGAGGGAGGTTGCAAAACTAAGACCACTAGATTGATGGCCTAAGGAGTGGGTCAACATGAGGTTCAGCCCGAGAGGGTGAGACCTAGTCCCATATCCAAGCACCCTCATTCGTAAGGTCAGGGTGTGGGTAAGGCGCAGGCTGCTTACATTAGACGACTGGGTGTCCGAGACGAACCAATTATAGATGGGATAAGCTGCTCGACATGAAACTTACTTTTACCTAAAGCTTAGGCTAGTCATCATTCTCTTGCGAATTTTCTTATAAAAAGCATGTACCTATTAGTTTGTGTCAACATATATTGCGGTCACACCCCAAGATCTCTCTCCTATACTTGTTTTCTCCTTTATTTTTTCCATTTTACTACTTGTGAGAAAACCCCTTCTTGATATTTGACACTTTGGTGTCACAAATTGTTAAATTTGTTTTAATACTCAAAAATGTCTAGAGCTATCACTATTTACAATGGAATTCGAAGTAGCTACTACATTCACTTCACTCCCTTGGGATACGACCCCAACCCTTGGCTGCGTTACTTTACTAGCTTTGACTCGTAGACACTCATACTGTAGGTCAGTAACATTGATCATAAAATATAAAAGATAGACATATTGAAGCATCAAAATGGTGTCGCTTCCAGGGAGTGGTGTCACATAAAAATGTAGTTTCTTTTTGATTTAGTAATTGTAGTGTAGTTTTTACTAATTTAACTCTACATCTTAGTTAACATGTTTATGTTGAGAATAAGAACGATGAATGCTCATGAGTTTTCTCCTTGCCACACAAATATCCTAGTGGTCAATGGTCAATGTTGAGACGACAAAGATAATGAAAACAATGTGTATAATCTAGTTCTAATGAGTACGGGTACAATGTCCATTCCTCAAGGTGAAGGAAATGAGTCTTTTGTAGTCACTAGCCCAACACTCCTTCTCATATATTCTAAAGATTTGCATGGAGGGTTATATCATGAAGATTCATATGAACACATTTAATTTTTTTTGGATTTGTGCACTTTCTTGTCCTTCAAAGATTGGCCATAGGAATCAATCAGACTTTGTTTATTCCCATTATCACTGTTGAAGAAGGCGACCAAATAGTTGTCTAAACTTCCCAAAAATTCCATCATATCTTAGGAAAAATTGATCTCAGCATTCCAAAAAGGTTCTTCCCCCCTCGAAAATAATGAAGTTAACATATGATATTAAAAACTTCAGCAGACGGAAAGTGATCCAGTATTCAACAGATGTTTGAAAAAATGTCCTGCACATGAGCTTCCAAGTGAACTACTACCCAAATATTGTTATCGAAGCTTAAAAGAATAGATTATTAATTAGTGCAGGATGGAATAATGTTACAATCCTTTGCATTGGCATCATTCCTATTAGATAACATGACCAAAGTAAACTAGGTCTGGTACGATAAAAAAGATCGTGTCTCCCCATTGTGTCTCAGTATAACACCAGAAAAACTCGATAAAGCAGAAATGTTGAGGAGGGTTTTTACCCTTGCTATCAATAGCAGGGTGGTAATCAAGGTTGGAAATGCCTAAAAGGAGAAGAACCTAGGAAATCCTATCAAAATAGGGCAGAGTATAATGGTCATGAAAATATCATACCCAATGGAGTTATAGTCCTAAATCAAGGGTATATGCAGATAACCCTAGAGAGAATGACTTGCTAACAAGAATGCTTGAAAAAGTAGAAGGCCTTGGAGATTTGTTAAAAAATAAGAGATGATTCACTTAATAGCAAGGTGAAATCACATGCAATTGCAATTAAGATACTAGAAGGTCAACTAATTTCCTTTGCAACACAACTAGCATCCAAGACAAGGATGGAAAACAATGACAAGAAGCTAGTAGTGGTTACCTACAACGCGAAGGTAGTGATAGGACATTTTTGAAGCAGAAAACTCCAAGGCTACTCTAAGAATCAAGGTGGGGAAGAAGGGTCAAAGGAAGCAAAACGTACAATTCGCCAAAACCTTTAAAAGCAAAACCCTAGGAGGACCAAAACAACATAATGAAAATGCAAAAATGGCAACGTCGATGCCACAAAATACCCCTATCATTTCCTCAACGACTAAAAAGGAGGAATGAAGAGGAAATTTTTTTTAAAAATTAACCGGTGTTAAGAAATCTATCTATCAACCTCCCCTTTATTGACGCTTTGTTGGAAATTTCTGGGTATGCCATATTCATGAAAGAGCTAGTCATAAAGAAGAAAACTCTGGACTATGAAACAATTGAGATAACTCTTAGTTTCAGTGCAATAATGACTAAGGATCTAACCATAAAAAAAAGAATATACAGGGTCTTTTACCGTTCCTTCCACCATTGTAATGCTACAATTTGCAAAAACTCTGTGAGACCTTGAATCAAGTATCAACTTGATGCCTTATGCAATCCATAAGCAACTTGGATTAGAAGAACCAAAAGCCACTACAATGAGACTCCTTATGGTGGACAAATCCATCAAGCATCCCGTTGGAATCCCCTATGACATCTTGGTAGAAGAAGATTGATTCATATTTGCAAATAATTTAGTAATTTTGGATTGCGATTTCGATGAAGAAATACCCATTATATTCGGAAGACCATTCATAGAACCAGAAGAGCATTGGTTGATATTGAAAGTGACAAGATAATGTTTCAAGTTAATGATGATGAGGTGATATTTAAGATTTACAAAGCTAACCAAGTGACATCCATGAGGGTACATTAAAGACATTATAGATGAAGCAGTTGCAAGCGTGAGTCATCTAATGCGACAAAGTGAACCTCTCAAGTCAGTTATTTCTATTTATGATAAAAGAAATCCATTATTACGACGAAATTGCTGCTACTCTAACTGGTTTTTGGTGGAAATGTGTGAAATCCTATCAAACTAGATATCGATTAGAAGTATCGAGAGAGTCCACTTGCTAAACCATCAACAGAAGAACCCTTAGTTTTGGAGCTGAAAGTATTACCATCATATATTAAATATGCCTTTATTGGAGCCAACATTACATTGCCAGTAATCGTTGCAGTTGGTCTTCCTGAATATTACGTCAAAATGCTCATAGAAGTACAATGGAAATACATCAAAGTTATACGCTGGACAATAGCTGACATTGTAGTTATTCCTTTAGGCATATGCACACACAAAATTTGACTGGACAATGAACGCAAGCCTAGTGTGGAGCATCAGCGGATATTAAACCCTATGATGCAATAGGTGGTCAAAAAAGAAATCATCAAGTCGCTTGATGCTGGAGTAATTTATCATATCGTAGATAGTATGTGGGTGAGCCTAATAAAATGCGTCCCAAAAGAAGGTGGGAGAACAGTGGTCCATAACCAAACATGGGAGCTCGTCCCAACTAGATCTGTAACAGGATAGAAAGGTTTGCATTGATTATCAAAAACTAAATTCTTGGACGAAAAAAGATCATTTTCCAATGCCCTTCACGAATCAAATGCTTGGTAGGTTATCATAAAGAGGATGGTATTGTTTTCTGGATAGCTATTATGGGTACAATCCATTTTTAAGGTTTAATCTTTTATACCCATTTGATTCCTTTATCATTTCAAGTATATTTCATTATTTCTTGATGTGTGGCCTAAACCCCCCATTTTTGGGGTATGATTTAGCAAATATGTGTTGAGATTATTATTGGTCTTGCTTGCTGATAGGATTAGATGCATTTTAATAGTGATTTCACCTAGTGGTTGTGATTTAATTTAATGGGTTTGTAGTCCATGTGTTTTTTGCTTTCCCTAGAGAAATGTCACATCCCGATTTACCCCCCAGACGTAACCGGCGTCACCGTCCTTTTGAAGGACTACGACTAGCCTCTTAAATTCATGTCATTACATTCATAGGTTGAAAAATGCAGAAAAATTTAAAATTTCATTATCACTACATAGAGG
This sequence comes from Solanum peruvianum, assembly GCA_027705065.1. Classification (NCBI taxonomy): domain Eukaryota; kingdom Viridiplantae; phylum Streptophyta; class Magnoliopsida; order Solanales; family Solanaceae; genus Solanum; species Solanum peruvianum. Next base: position 29,214,501 of record JAKWJD010001766.1, read on the forward strand.
TTTACATAGACCTCTACATACACATAATATATATTCATATCGAGTAAACATAGACCCTTCGTATATGAAGGTTACATAGCCTTCTACTTTTATTTCACATACATATATAAATATGTACAATTAGTCTCAACGATTATCTCATCTCATACTATCTAAACAAATATCACAATATGGGCATAACCCTTACATCAATTAAAAAAGATAATGTATCGGTCATACGAAAGTACAGTATTCAATTAAAATGCAAAGGAATGATAGAGTCAATAAGCTCATATCAAAATCCAAAGGTAGAGGATGGTGTTGTCCTCGAGAGTTGAGGACCTACCCAACTTGTATGAAAGGAATAATCCAAGCCTTCAACAATCTCACATTCCAAACTCTTCAACGACCGAAACCTAAAATGTTGTGGAAAAAGGCAAGAAAATGGGGTTAGTACTCCACATGTACTAAGTATGATATCTTATGCACATACACAAGCAAAACATGCTAAAAAGGACTTTTTAGTCAAAACATGTTGTTTTACCCCTTTAGGGACTTAATGAAAAGTCAAGTAAGTCATATCAATCAACCAACATTCTTACTATCTCAACAAGTAATACTTATCCTAACAAACTTGAAACCATGATTTACCACAACTCTAACATCAAGGACTAATATAATAACAATGAATAAGAGTAAAACATATCATAATAAGCAAGACACCTTCTCACAAGTCCTTATCAAGTTAACAAGTGCAATGACCAAGAAAAGCACCATAACCTTACTTAATCAAGTATCCTCAACAAGAAAACATGACCAATGTCCAACTTTACTGATCATGGCATTTAGGTTTACATTTCATCATATACTAACATTATAACCAAAGGCATATTCATAAATGAACTAATAAACATATATTATCAACAATGTGCCATGGTCATCATACATACATCATTTATTATCATAAAATAAATATATATAAGAACCTCATCATACGACTCCCCTTAACGCTAACTAGTGCAATGTCTAGTTAGAGTGTCATACCCCTACCTAGACTAAGCTAGACCCATTTAGGTTATCCTAGTTAGAGTTCAATTCTTTAATTCATTTTAACTTTGAGAACATCTTGCTCAAACCGACATAGACCAAATGAGATATTGTGGAATCCGGTGTCATAAGACCCTATACCAAAAGAAGGCGGACTACTTGCCAAGGTAGTACCAAAACAAGAAACATATCAACTACGTGGATCCACTACCTAGTATTCATATGTGGGCAACATAGTTCAAGAACTAGGAGATTTAGTTAGGACCCTCTTTATGAGCCATGCATTATAGTCTCCAATCTCAAGAATAGCATAGTGTTCCTACCTTCCCCATGTGGGAAAGGACACTCCTCTATCTAGTTCACTCGGTGCTAAACTAGAGTCTCTTTTTGAAATGTCTTTAAGCCTTTAATTATCAATCATACCTTTAATGTAGGCCATACGGTCTATCCCTTGTAAATTCATCATCATCAATAGCTCAATAAGAATTATATGAGTATAAGTCCTTTCATCACAATTCATATAAGTGAAGTTAACACATTAGCATTTCATAATATATTAAGGCACATTGATAGTTTTCACCATCCTTATATCACATACACCTTAATCAACCTCACAACATAGTCAAGACATTTCAATTCAAAGTCAAACCACCCTATAATCCTAGTATAAGGCATACTCCAATGTATTATCATGAATTAACAACAATTAATCACAATTGGAAGTAAAGATAGAGATTATAAGACTTACCAAGTCTTCCTTATAGTTTATCATCAGGGTCTTACTATCAACCCATAACTCAACCAAACTTGGGAATAATATCATCACACAATCATAACCAATAGAAAAACAAGGCCAATTTCATCTCTATAACACAATTTATCTTTAGGTCACAACTAGAGACAAGATACATGGGCTAATTTCACATAATAATTCAGAACTTAAACCACATCTCAAGAACTTTTATGATAGGACTATAATTCATATTAATTTAATCATTATAACCCCACAGAGAGTAATTTTGTCAAACCAAATCAACTGAATGATCACAATACAATATAGGTCAAGATCACTACCTAGGGTTAGGGATAGAGTATCATATTATTCAATTTAGACCAATCCATCAACAACTACCATAAACAAGTTAAATTACATGTTAATTTAATCAATATGACCCTAAGAATTCGTTAACAACTCAATCCATAACTTCAATTTCGTAATTGAATGAAACCCACAAGAAAACTCAACTTTTTGAAATCTATTTTGAAGGAACCTTTTGAGGAAAGAGTCTCAAAGGTGAATAGAACCCATACCTTAATGTTTGTCAACAATTTGATGGTGAATTCGTCCATTTCTATCCCTCCAAACCCTAGTCCTTGCTAGTCTTCAATGGTGAGTTCATGTAGAGAGATAAATAAGAGAGAATGAGAGAAGGAAGAGAGTTTATTTGAGAGTTGTCTTTAGGTCAATGAGCGTTGAGAGTATTTATATTGGAGATTAATCAACTTAATTAGTATCCCTTTAATCCCCAATAACCCTTAAACCACTCAATTAATTAAATGAAATCATTTCAATTTTGTTAGTGAAACTCGACCCTCACCGATGAGACCCCCATCAATGGGCCATCAGTGAGTCGAAGGACAGCCCACCCTCCTTCCTAACGTCCGTTATCTTGGTCAGATACTGTGTAGGTGAGGGATTCCTCCAAATTTTCTAAAAGTGAGAAGAAGGTGGCATCGACGCCCCGTCGAACCACACACAAACCGTAGCCTGCACCTCTAAACTCCATCGATGAGTTCAGAGGCTGTGTAGGTGAAGGGACCTTCTCCACCAGCCTAAGTGTGAGACGACAGTGGCATTAACGCCCTGTCGATCAACACACGGGCCATCTTCTGTCCCATCGATGCACACTGCCATGTAGTGTTGCATCAAGCTACTGGGTCCTCCTAAAGGGACCTTAGTTAGTCCTTGGGGAGTCCTACTCGAATGTTTCAACCATGAAAAAACTCAAACACCTATTAGATACCTTACACCAATTTTCGTATATTTCCTACTCCTAAAAGTTAGTCAAAAAGGATAAGGCATACTAACATCCCTTTGAACCAACTTCCCGGATGTTTTGGACATTTTGGTTCTTAAACCTCCTAAATGACCTACATTCATTAAAAATGGACTTGGAAACAGTGTTTAGACTTTATGACACATCATTTAGGCTTTACAATGTGTCTTGGATTTTCAAGGTGTTACATTATCCACCCCCCACGATTATTTGATCCTGAATTACACTTAAATTCTTTTGAAGGAAGGAATAGACTCAAGATTAGCAGCCCAACCAATCAACAATATCAAATCAACATAAATCATGTCATTTCAAGAAGGCTAATATCAAAACTCATATTACCACACATAAGGCTCAAAACACTTTATCATGAGGCATTTCCTTCTAACAACACTTATGAGCTCACCATACATTACATGAGTCAATTAGCACAAAGTTTAACTTAACAACATGCTACCTATCTCACAACATAACTCAAAACAATCTAAAAGCAAAATTTTAAGTTATTAAGAGCAATACTACAATAACTTCCCTGTAAGTTCTTTCAAAAATGCATAATATGCAAAACATCACCCTAAAATCAAGAAACTTCAATTTATACTCATATTTATATTATTAAAAAGAATGACTAGTCTTAATTCTTAAAAAGATGAGGTAACAGGACTTCATGTCGGCCTCGGCCTCCAATGTTTTACCCTCAACTAGATGATTTTTCCATAACACCTTTAAGGAAACCACCTCTTTATTCCTCAACTTCATGACTTGCCTATCAAGAATTTGACCCGGAACTTCCTCATAAGAGAGGTTATCCTTAACACCAACACCCTTAATAGGAAGAATGAACTCGGGATCACCGATAGACTTTTTCAATATAGAAACATGGAAAACCGGATGAACCTAAGCCAATTCACTAGAAAGTTTCAATTCATAGGCAACCTTACCAACCCTTTGCAAGATTTTATAGGGACCCACACAAAAAAGACTCAATTTCCCTTTCTTGCCAAATCTAACCACCCCTTTCATTGGTGAAATCTTCAAATGCACCTTATCACCATCTTCAAATTCCAAATCCCTTCTCATATGATCGGATAAGACTTTTGCCGACTATAGGTCGTTTGCAATTGGTTCCTTGTGATATGAACCTTTTCCAAAGTCTTATAAATCAACTCGGGACCATAAAGCGATGGATCACCCACATCAAACAATCCAATAGGAAACCTACACCTCCTACCATACGAGGCTTCATAGGGAACCATGGAAATGGATGACTGAAAACTATTGTTGTAGGAAAACTTCACCAAAGGTAAATGTCTATCCCAACTCCCTATAAAATTAATAATGCACGCCCTAATCATATCTTCAAGGTTTTGTATTGTACGCTCCTCTTGACCATCCATTTGGGGATTAAAAGCGGTGCTCAACTTCACCGTAAAACCTAACCCTTTTTGGAACGAACTCCAAAATCTAGATGTGAATTGTGCGCCCCGATCTGAGTTGACGGATAACGGAATGCCATGGCGGCACACAATCTCATCTAGGAAGATTCTTGCATAATCCTCCACTAAATATGAATATTTGACGTGAATAAAGCAAGATGACATAGTCAATTGATCCACAACCACCCATATGGAATCATAGGACTTTTGGGTCCGAGGTAAACCTACTACAAAGTCCATATTGATGTCTTCCCACTTCCAAGTAAAAATTTGGATCTCTTGTAGTAATCTACCCAGATTTAGGTGTTCGGCCTTTACTTTTTGGTAATTCGTACACTTAGCGACAAACTCCACTATGTCCCTTTTTATACCTTCCCACCAATATATCTTCTTTAGACTATGGTACATTTTTGTCGACCACGGATGAATTGACTAACGGGACCCATGTGGTTCTTCTAGGATCCTATCCCTCAATAAATGTACTTCGAAAATACATAATCGCCCTTGGTACCTTAATACACCATCCCCCCTAAGGAGAATGATTCATTCAAGTTTTCGAGAACCGATTATTTCAACTTCATTAAGGCTAAATCAAGTGTTGTTTGGATTTCACCTCAACCACTAAAAATGACTCAGAGTTATGATGAACTATAGCACCCACATTTGGAGAACTCTCCAACCTTACCCCCTACCTAGCCAACCTAAGTACTTCCCTTGCTAGGTCCTTTTTGGCTTCATCATGATGGGATACACTACCCATAGTTATCCAACTTAGGGCATCCGCAACTACATTACCCTTGTTGGGGTGATAAAGGACACTCATATCATAGTCTTTCAACAACTCTATCCACCGTATTTGTTGGATATTGAACTCCTTTTGGGTAAACACGTATTGGAGACTCATATGATCGGTAAAAACATCAACATGAATCCCATACAAGTAATACCTCCAAATTTTCAAAGCAAATACCACGGCCGTTAATTTAAGGTCATGAGTGGGATAGTTTCTCTCATGTACCTTTAGTTGCCTAGAGGCATAAGCTATCACCTTCCAGTGTTGCATAAGCACACACCCCAAACCCACTCGTGATGCGTCATAATGCACCACAAAACCCATTGTACCCTCCGGTAAAGTCAACACCGGAGAGGAAGTGAGCCTATCTTGCAACAACTGGGAACTCTTCTCACATGCCTCTGACCATTCAAACTTTTTACACTATCGGGTCAAAGTAGTCAAAGGAGATGCATTGGACACGAAACCATCCACGAACCTTCGATAGTAACCCGCTAAATCTATGAAACTCCTAATGTCTGTCGAAGTCAATGGTCTAGAACATTTTTTTACCGCTCCAGTTTTACTTGTGTCTACCTCAAATCCCTCACTAGAGATGATGTTCCCACGAAATTCTACCGACCTCAACCAAAACTCACACTTACTATATTTAGCATACAATCGATGTTCTTTAAGGGTTTGCAATACTACCCTCAAATGACCAATATGATCATCCTCATTCTTCAAATACACCAAGATATCATCAATGAAGACAATGACAAATGAATCAAGGTAATTTCAAAATACTCTATTCATTAGGTCCATAAATACCACTCGAGCATTAGTGAGACTGAAATACATGAGCAAGAACTCATAATACCCATACCTAGTCCGAAAGGTCGTCTTTGATATATTCTCACCTCTCACCCTAAGTTGATGATACCCCAACCCAAGTCTTTCTTTGAAAAGTAACTCGCCCCTTGGAGTTGGTCAAATAAGTCATCAATCTGAGGAAGAGGGTACTTATTCTTAATGGTAACCTTGTTGAGTTGGAGGTAATCAATACACATTCTCAAGGACCCATCTTTCTTCTTCACAAACAAAACCGGAGCACCCCATGGCGAAATACTAGGAAACCCTTGTTTAGTAAATCCTTGAGTTAAGCCTTCAACTCTTTCAACTCGTCCAAAGCCATCCGATAAGGAGGAATTGATATGGGATTTGTATCCGGTAGCAAATCAATGCCAAAGTCAATTTCCCATTTGGGAGGAATATCGGGAAGTTCATTAGGGAAGACCTCCGAAAACTCACTCACTATGGGTATCGACTCAATGGGAGGAACTTCAGAGTCTAGATCTTGAACACTTTCTATATGATATCGACAACCTTTTGAGATCATTTTGCATATTTTTAGACAAGAAATAATAAGACCTCTAGGAATAGAATTTTCCCCCTTCCACTCAACAATGGGTTCATTTGGGAAGTTAAACCTCACCACTCTTGTCATACAATCAATCGATACAAAACATGTATGCAACCAATCCATACCTAATATAATATCAAAATCAAGCATATCGAGTTCTACTAGATAAACATAAGAAACTATATTAGGCAACATTATAGGACAAATTCTACACACCGTTTTTGCAACAAATTGACTCACCCACCGAAGTAGACACTATAAGATGTTCATGCAAAATATTGGGTAAAATGTCAAACTTTTTAAATACTAGAGGTGTAACGAATCATAACGTAGCGTCGGGATTAAGTAAGGAATATACATCAAGAGAGAAAACTTTCAAAATACCGGTCACCACATAACGAGAGGTCTCTTGATCACCCCTAGAGCGGTGAGCATAGAAGCGGTTCTTCTTTGGAGCATCACTAGAACCACTTGCTTAAGCTTTGCCACTACCAATGTCTTGAGTCTTCAAGATTGGACAATCTTGTGACAACTCTTGCCACAACTAAAGCAACTATCCGTCCCCTTAACGAAATCGTCATAGTGTTTTTTACCACACTTTATACAAGTTTGCTTCTCATTTGGTGAGTTAGTACCTTTTCCCTTATTGAATTTAGGGTTAGACACCCTATTACCACTAGTTCTTGGGAATTTGGAAGGGACTTGATTAGAAAACTGAGCTCAAAATTACTTCTTGAAAAGAAGTAAAAGCAGTCGCATCAAGTAAAGAACTTAACTAGTGAGGTTGGGATCGTTCCCATGAAGAAAATTGTTCAGACTTAACTTTATTCTGTTACTACTTCTATTTAGTCAATTATTTCACAAAAACAAATAACGAAAGGGTGTTTTAATTAATAAAAGCAATTAGCTAAATTAAATTAAACAAGTTACAGTCTCAAGTATTGTAGTTTAACCAATTAATGAGAGTAACTAGGGCGCAAGTGTTCCCCACAGGCTCCTAACTCGGTAATTCTAGCAATACCAATCCTTTCCTAGTATCTTGCATGCAAAGTGATAAGTTAGGTATCTCTAAATCCTTGTTCTGGCATCTAGAGAATCTTACTCTGCATCTTTGTCTGGCTACCTGTGTTGCTTTGCTAAACCTTATCATTACCTCATATTAAGCATCCTATTCGATATTCGACTAAGTTGTTACTTTGTACCAACGGACACTAGCCTATTATATAGTATACACTGAATGTATGTTGATAATTCTTTTCCTATTATCTACCTCCTTGGTACGGCAAGTATAAATAAGGCGAGTTCTAACGTTGTCCATCCCTTAAAAAGACTTCTAAGCAAAAGAACAAGCAATACATGGAAGACACTATTCCATAATTGTTATTTTAGCTAGATTTTACCTTGTTGTTTACCCATGGTTCCCACAACCCTAGTTATGGATTTTAGTTACTCATGCTAATAATCACATAATTCATATTGATAGTATAATAATTCATGAACTTTCTTTGATGAGAATGAACAAAATCGAGAAGTTTACTTGAATAAATCACCAAACACTAATAATTGATTCCAAAAAAATAATATCAAATCCCCAAAATCAAGAGATCAATACTTATGCAATAAAACTCAAGAATATACAAAAGTCTAACCCCAAAAATGAGTTTTTTTTAACTATTTATAATAAACAAGACCTAATAAAAGAGGAAAATCTATTTAAGGAAAAATCTGCCAAAAATGCGTTCAAGTCGATGACCCTCGTGACGGACCATCGTGGCTTCCGTCGTTCCATACTTTTAGCACAAATATCTGCTGCTTCGTTCATCAACTCTCTGTTACCCTCAACGGATGATGGACCGTTGCAACCACGATGGTCCGTCGAGGGGTTTTGTTCCACAAAACTTAGAAATTTCTTGAAATTGGGTACTCGAACTACTCTCTAACAACCGTCATGAGCTTCCATAGTCCCACACTTTTTTAGACTTCCCAACTTCCTTCAGCAGCCATTTTTTTCTCACTACGGTGCCACCCACGGACCGTCAATGTCATGACGGACCGTCTTGGTCTCCGTAGGTGGTCACTTCTACAATTTCTTCTCAAATACACTGAGTTCTCCTCTTGACAGATTCCTACAAATAAAGAGAAACCTATATCAAAAATCAATGCAAAAAGTCTTTATACACACACTAAACTTTAGGAAAAGGCATTGAAAATACCGTGAAACCATGGTACATCAAAAACCGCTTCTTAAATTTCGGCTTGTCTTGTATCTCAAGACTATTCTTTGAAGAACCTCCATCAAATGACCTTGCTCTCTTAGCATCTCTACTTTTACGCTTCACCCTTTCCTCCTCAACCCTTCTTGCATAAATCATAACACGGGAAATGTTCATGTTGTGATGTATCATGGCCGATTAGGACTCCTCTTTTAAGTCCTCCGACACCCCCATCATAACACTGCTCATCTGGTTTCTAGGATAAAAGACAAAAGAAGGAACATATTTTGACAACATAATGAATTCAAAAGAGTACTCATGGACACTCTTTCCTCCTTGGAGAAGATTGATGAACTCCGTCACTTTTTATTCCTCATCTCCCTAGGGAAGAACCTATCTAGAAAAGCCACCGTAAAAATCTCCCAAGACACCGGACCATCCCTCAATAGCCTATTACCCCTGCATTACACATACAAAGTTTGAGCCACATCCTTGAACTAGTGTGTTAACAACTCGGCCTTCTCACTTGAAGACACCCCCATAGCATTTAGTATCTTGTAGACCTCATCAATGAATTCTTGGGGGTCTTCATCAACCTTGGACCCATATAAAGTAGAAAGGTTCATTCAAGACAAGTCCCTTAGAAGGAAAAACATAGTAGTGACTTGTTGAAGAAGATGGGGAGAAATATCCCGATTGGTTTGGGTCGTCATAGCTTGGGCTTGAATCGTCGCGTCTTGTGCTTGAGTAGTCATGGCTTGGCCTATTTGAGCAATAATAGCACTCATCTCCGCCTCCGTCATAGGTGGAGGGTTAGCCAGGGCTTGATCAACATTAGCATTTTCCTCAAGTGGAGGAACTTGCTCAGCGGGGAAGAGCTCCCGCATTAGAAACTTCCTCCTCGCGACTTTGAGCCGCATTCCTTCGAGTGTTAATGCTTACTATAAGAAAAACAATAGGATTAGTTGCAAAATGACACCATACATATACTCTATTGGCATGATATTGGATTTCCAAGAAATAGAGCGATTCCTAAGCATCATATAGGTTCCTACTCATAAGTGTGGCGTGCTTCACAATTATGAATACAAACCTACATAGATGTGTTAGAGAGAGACACATAACTCAATGATATTCAACCTCATGCTCTGATGCCAAGTTTTTCACATCAAAGTTTACCCCAAGATGTAACCGGTGTCGTCCTCGTTTTGAAGGACTAAGACTAGCGTCTTAGTTTAATGTCATTACATTCATAAGTTAAAAATACAGAAAAATTTAAAATTTTCATTCTCACTACATGGAGGTTTACATAGACCTCTACATACATATAATATATATTCATATCGAGTATACATAGACCCTTCGTATATGAAGGTTACATAACCTTCTAACTTATTGCACATACATATATAAATATAGAATTAGTTTCAACGATTGTCTCATCTCATACCAGCTAAATGAAATTCGCAATATAGGCATAGACCTTACATCAATTCAACAAGACCATGCATAGGTCATACAAAAGTACAATATTCAATTAAAAAGGAAAGAAATGATAGAGTCAATAATCTCGAAACAAACTCCAAAGCTAAAGGATGACATTGCCCTCGAGAGTTGCGGACCTACCCAACTTGGATTAATGGAAGAATCCAAGCCTTCAACATTGTTGTTTTCCAAACTCTTCAATGATCGACATCTAAAATGTTTGGGGAAAAGGGAAGAAAATGTGGTTAGTACTCCACATGTACTTAGTATGAGATCTTATGCACATACACAAGAAAAACATGCTAAAAGAGACTTTTTAGTCAAAACATGTCATTTTACCCCTTTAGGGACTTAAAGCAAAGTCAAGTAAGTCATATCAATCAACCAACATGCTTACTATCTCAACAGATGATACCTATCCCAACATACTTGAAACCATGTTTTACCACAACCCTAACATCAAGGAATAATATCACAAGAATGAATAAGAGTTAAACATATCATAGTAAGTAAGACAACTACTCACAAGTCCTTATCAAATTAATAAGTGAAATGACCAAGCAAAGCCCCATAACCTTACTCAATCAAGTATACTAAACTAGAAAACATGACCAATGTCCAACTTTAGTTATCATGGCATTTAGGTTTACATTTCATCATATACTAACAGTATAACCAAGGAATATTCAAAAATGAACTAATCAACATATAGTATAAACAATGTGCCATGTTCATCATATATACGTCATTTATTATCATAACATAAATATTAATAAGAACCTCCTACTAAGACTCTCCTCAAGGCTAAGAACTGCAATGTCTAGGGAGAGTCGCATACCCCTACCTAGCCTAAGCTAGACCCCTTTAGGTTATCCTAGTAAGAGTTCAATTATTTAATTCATTTTACCTTTTTGGAAGCATCTTGTCCTAATTGACATAGACAGTATGAGCTAGTGATTATCCAGTGTCATAATACCCTACACCGAAGAATGCGGACTACTTGCCAAGGTAGTACCAAAACATGAAACATAGAAACTAAGTGCATCAACTAGCTAGTATTCCTATGGAGGAAACATAGTTCAGGAACTAGGAGATTTAGTTGGGACCCTCTTTATGTATCATGTATTATAGTCTCCAATCTTAAGAGTAACATAGTGTTCCTACCTTCCCTATGTGGAAAAGGACACTACTCTATCTAGTTCACTCGGTGCTAAGCTAGAGTCCCTTTTTGAAATATCTTTAAGCCTCTTATTATCAATCATAGCTTTAATTTAGCCCATAGGATCTACCCCTTGTAAAATCATCATCATCAATAGCTCAATTAGAATTGTATGAGTATAAGTCCTTTCATAACAATTAATATAAGTGAGGTTAAAACATTAGAATTTCATAATATATTAACGCACATTGATAGTTTTCACCATCCTTATATCACATACACATTTATTAACCTCACAATATAGTCATGACATTTCAATTAAACCGCATACAACCCAATATCCTAGATAAGGCATACTCTAATGTAATATCATGACTTAACAACAATTAATCACAAGTGGAAGTAAATATAGAGATTCTAAGACTTACCAAGTCTTCCTCATAGTCTATCATCAAGTTCTTACCATCAACCCATAACTCAACCCAACTTGGGGAGTAACATCATCACACAATGATAACTAATAGAATAACAACGCCAATTGCATCTCTATAACACAATTCATCTTTAGATCACAACTTGAGATAAGATACATAGGCTAATTTCACATTATAATTCATAACCTAAACCACATCACAAGAAATAGAATTATAGGCCTATAATTTATCTTAATTTAATCATTATAACACCATAGGATAGTAATCTAATCAACAACCAACTCAATTGAATGATCACAATATAATATAGGTCAAGATCACTACCTAGGGTTAGGGATAGAGGATCATATTCTTCAATTTAGAACAATCCATCAACAACTACCATAAAAAAGTTGAATTACATGTTAATATAATCAATCTAACCCTAAGAATTTATTAACAACTCAATCCATAACTTCAATTTCGTAATTGAATGAAACCCATAAGAAAACTCAACTTTTTGAAATCTATTTTGAAGGAACCCTTTGAGGAAAGAGTCTCAAAAGTGAATGGAACCCATAACTTAATGTTTGTCAACAATTTGAAGGTGAATTATTCCTTTTCCAGCCCCCAAACCCTAGTCCTTGCTAGTCTTCAGTGGTGAGTTCATGTAGAGAATGAAATAAGAGAGAAGGAAGAGAGTTTATAGTTGTCTTTAGGTTAATGAGGGTTGAGGATATTTATATTGGCGCTTAATCAACATAATTAGTCTCCCTGTAATCCCAAAATAACCCATAAAACCACTAAATTAATTAAATCAAATCATTTAAAATTTTACAGTGAAACTCGACCATCACAGGGGAGACCCCTATCGAAGGGTTATCTGTAACTCGACAGACAACCCCCTCTCCGTCCTGCACTCCATCGTCTTGGTCAGAGACTGTGCAGGCGAGGGCTTCCTCCAAATTGTCTAAGTGTGGGACGAGGGTGGCATCGATGCCCCGTCGATCCACACACGGAGCGTGCACCTCTGTACTCTATCATTGAGTTCAGAGGTTGTGCAGGTGAAGGGACATTCTCCACCAACCTAAGTGCGGGATGATGGCAACATTGATGCCATGTCGATTCACACACGGGCCTTCTTCTGTCCCGTCAATGCACACAGCCAGGCAGTGTTGCATCAAAACTACAGGGGTCCTCCTCAAGGGCCCTTAATTGGTCCTTGGGGAGTCGTACCTAGACATTTCAACCATGAAACAACTCAAACACCTATTATCTACCTTTCCACCAATTTTCGTACATTTCCTATTCCTAAAAGTTAGTCAAAAAGGCTTAGTAACACTAACATCCCTTTGAACCAACTTCCCAAACATTTTTGACGTTTTGGTTCTTAAACCTCCTAAATGACCTATATTCACAAAAAATAGACTTGGAAACAGTGCTTAGACGTTATGACACCTATGTTAAGATTTACAATGTGTCTTGGATTTTCAAAGTTTTACAAGGGAGATAGTGAAACCAAGACCACTAGACTAGTGACCTAAAGACTGGGTCGACATGAGGTTCAGCGTGAGATGGTGAGCCCTAGTCCCATATCAAAGAACCCTCTTTCAAAAGTTCAAGTGTGGGTAAGGTGTAGGCTAGTTAGTTTAAACGAGTGCATGTCCTACAGGAACCCATTTGATATAGGGTAAGTTGCCCAAGAGGGATCTTATATTCACCTAAATCGTAGCCTATTTGCCATCGCCTTGCGAATTATTTTATCAAAAGCATGTACCCATTAGTTTGTGTCAACATATATTTCGGTTACACCCCAAAAACTCTCTCCCATGCTTGTTTCTTCCTTTATTTTCACTAATACTATTTGTGACAATAAACTCTTCTTGATATTTGACACTTTGGTGACACAAATTGAATTGAATTTAAACGTTGTTTTCAATACTAGAAAATTTCTTCAACTATCACTATTTAGAATATAATTCTAAATAGCTACTACTTTCACTACTACTCCCTTGGGAGGCGACCCAACCCTTAATTCGGTTACTTTACTAGCTTCATTCATAGACTCTCAAACTGTAGGTTAGTTTTGTTGATCACAAAATGTAAAATATACACATATTGAAGCATCAACTTCTAAGTGGATCCACTAAAGGAATCATCTATGAAGTATGACTCTTTTCTACCATGATGGCTACATATTTTATGGGTACTATGATTTGTCTAAACACTTCCTCAAATTGGAATTCAAGACTACTCCCAAAATATGATATTAGATCTTATGTTTAAAAGCATATTTATTTCTATGATTTGAGATAATTTCTCAAAAACATTGTTCATAGGGTATCTTGGAAATCATAGTTTCCTCTCTTGCTTCATTTAGAAAGCGATTAATCTTCTCCAAAAACTATCTCAAAGGATCTTTTGAAATTAGTTTCACTTTTATGTTTATATGTAAAAACATATTATTCTTTGGGAATACATAGTCCCCATATACTTCTTTGAATAATGAACTTCAACTTTACTCTTTAGTTAATTGAACTTTAAGTCCTTGAAACAAAATTAAAAAGTTTGTGAAAGACTTTTGGAAACTTTAAATATATCTCTTGAGTTGCTTCTTAACGTCTAGACTTCACTCTTAACTTTCCTTGAATTGTAGTACGAATTAAAGTTTCATGATCTGCTATTTATGGATGATGTCTTCATGTGTAGAGAGTTGGAATCAACTAGATAACATAGGTACATTGCTAAGGAACTAGTACAAAAATATGGGAAATGAATAGGGTGAATTGGCATCCATGGCGCTCTACGAGGCGAGCGGTGGAATTCAGAGAACAAGTTCGTGTGCTCAAGCTGACGCATCACCCTATAGCCTCAAATACTTTGTTAAGGAGCCATGGTGACTGGCGCGATGCCCCGCCCCTTTCTCCAAATGTTTGAAGACATGTTTTTCTCATTTTCATCACTAAACCCTCTAAACTTCAAGGAATCTTTACCCAAAAACTTAAAATCATTTATACCCTTAATATATTATATATTCAACCCTAAACTATCCCCAAAAATATGAATCAAATCTCAAGATAAATCAACAACACAACATATAAGAATTCAAACGATTTTCATCAATAACTCAAAGGATTTAATTTCAAATCAAACATATTTCGCGTAATTGAATAATGATTGGCGCGTGGATGAACTAACCCAATGCTATGGTATCTCATATACCTTATAGGATTGAATCCTTGTTGGAATCCACAAGTTAAATCCCTTAGAGCGATGTTCTTCACTCTTTTCTCCTTTATTCTCCTATTGCATTCTTCCCAAAAAAAACCTAACTCTTTATCAAAAGTGTAAGCTGATCAAATTAAGTTTTGACCCCCAAATATTCACATAAAATGAATTAAAGAAAAGGGTAAGTAAAAGACCAAACTACCCTTCTAAAATCCGGATTGGACTTTCCTTATTCGAACATCCCAACATCCAAAAGGGTATAACTCACGGATAAGAACTGGGAATCATGCAAACTCGACGGCGTTAGAAAGATTATTCTAAGAAATTTCCTACATATCTTGAATTACACCTAACTTTTCTTGAGCTAGGAGTAATGGCCTTTTGAATTTTACCAAAACTCAACTTTTCTAACTTAACAGAATTTCTAGACTTTCATTATTTTCAAAAATGACTATTTTCAATTTTTAGCTTCTTCCTAGTTATTGGAAATTGAGAGTGTTACACTTTGAAAATGCAAGATGAGTCTTACAGCCCAACATAGGTTCCATGGGTCCTAATCACTGTTTTAAGACCTATCTTAACAAATATAGGTCATTTAGGAAGTTTAGAACAAAAACATACAAGAACGTCCATGACATGCGAAAGTTGGTTGAAACGGTACTAGCGTGTCTTAGCCTATTTTACTAGCTTTTAGGAATTGGAAATTTATGAAAAATGTTAAAATGGTACCTAATAGGTTTTTAAGTTGTTTCATGGTTGAAACGTCCGGGTATGACTCCCCAAAGACCAACCAAGGGCTCTTGAAGATGACCCCATTATGTTGAGGCAACACTGCCTGCGTAGTGTGCATCAACGGGACAGGTTATGGTCCGTGTGTGGACCGATGGGGCGTTGATGCCACTGTCGTCCCACACTTATAAAATTTGAGGAATCCCTCACTTGAACAAGTCTCTGACTTACCAACGGATGTGCAGGACGGAGGGGGGCCAGTCCGTCGACTCACAGACGCCCGTTGACGGGGTTCCGTCTATGGGGGACTTCATATTCCTGCACGTTTTAATGTTAATTCATTTATTTAATTAAGTGGTTTAGGGGTTATTTAGGAATTAAGGGAAGACTTATTAACTAATTTAACTCCCATATAAACGTCCCAACCCCGATTAATCTAATTACAACTATCAATACAAAATCTCTACCTTCTCTCTTCTTTCTCTCTCTATTTGGAAGCTACCATTGAAGACAAGATAGGGAGAAGTTTTTGGGGCTTTAAAGTGAAAAACTCACCATCAAATCTTCATCAAACTTTAAGTTATGTGATCTAATTCACCTTTAAGACTTTTTCCTCAAAGGGTTCCTTCAAAATGTATTTCAAAAGTTGAGTTTTCATGTGGGTTTTATCCAATTACGAAATAGATGTTGTGAACTGAGTTATTTATGGTTTATTTAGGATATAATGTATAGATTGACATGTATTTTAACTTGATTATAATCAATTGTGATGGTTTGTTTCAATTGGAAGATAATGATCCTTAACCCTAGGTTGATCTTGATGTAAATTGGGTTGGAATTGATTCAATTGTCTTGATTTTAGGTTAAATCACTATTAGATGATGTTGTTTCACCAATCATTAACAAATTAGAATGAATTGTAGTATTTCATGCTAATCTTGAGAAGTGATCTAGGTAATGAAAATTTGCCTAAATAACATTATTTAAGCATTAATTTGGTATTGAATTATGGTGTAGTGACTCTTCTAGTATCATGTAGAATATTTAATTATGATGTTGAAAATCTAAATTTTATTGAATTGAGGGTTTATGGTAAGTCCTTGATGATGAACTGTGAGGAACACTTTGTAAGTCTTAGAATCTCTATCATTACTTTCAATTGTGGTTAAGTCATGATGTTATTGAAGTATGCCTTATATTAGGGTAATAGGGTGGTATGATGTTGAATTGAAATTTCTTGATTATGGTTGTGAGGTTGATCAAGATGTAAATTCTATAAAGATGGTTATGTATACAAATGTTCCTTATTATGAATTGGTATGTAATGTGTTAACCTCACCTATATAACTTGTGATGAAAGGATTTATACTCATACAATTCTTATTGAGATATTAATGATGATGATTATACAAGGGGTAGACCCCATGACCTAAACTAAGCCATGATTGATAAATAAAGGCTTAAAGACATTTCAATAAGGGACTCTAGCTTAGCACCGAGTAAACTAGATTGAGGAGTGTACCTTCCCACATACAGAAGGTAGGAGCACTACATTACTCTTGAGACTGGGGACTATAATGCATGGCGCATAAAAAGGTACCCAGATATATCTCCTAGTTCTTGAACTATGTTGCCCCCATAGGAATACTAGCTAGTGGATCCACGTAGTTTTTATGTTTTATGTTTTGGTACTACCTTGGCAAGTAGTCCACCTTCTTCTGTGTAGGATTTCATGACACCGGATTCCACACTAGCTCATGTGGTCTACGTCGGTTAGGACAAGATGTTCCCAAATGGTACATGAATTAAAGGATTTGAACTCTAACTTGGATAACCTAAGGGGTCTAGCTTAGTCTAGGTAGGGGCATGGGACTCTACCTAAGCATTGCACTATGTAGCCTTGAGGGGAGTCTTAGGAGGATGTTCTTATATATTTTTATGTTATAATGATATGTGATATGTACATGATGAACTTGCATATTGCTGATACTATATGTTGGTTACTTCACTTATGAGTATGCAATGGGTTATATTATTAACATAAGATGAAATGTATATCTAGATGTTATATTATGTGAAGTTGGACATTGGTTATGGTTTCTTGTTGAGGTTACTTGATAGAGTAAGGTTATGGGGCTTTGCTTGGTCATTGCACTTGTTGACTTGATATGGATTTATGAGTAGTTGTCTTTCTTATTATCATATGATTAACTCTTATTCATACTTGTGATGTTATTCCTTGATTATAGGGTTATAGATTATGGGTTTAAGTATATTGATGTGCATATTACTTGTTTGAGTTATTAAGCATATTTGGTTAATTGGTATGACTTGCTTGATTATGCATGAGACTTTTAAAACGGTTAAATGGCATGTTTTGACTAAATGTCCCTTTTTAGCATGTTTTTCTCTTATATGTGCATATGGCATTATACTTAGTACATGTGGAGCACTAACCCCATTTTCTGCCCTTTTCCCAAACATCTTATGTTTCGATCATTAAAGGCTCATTCGGGACGACTTGAAGAATGCTTGGATATTCTCTATCATCTAAGTGGGTAGGTCCTCACTTCCCGAGGGCGATGCCAATATCTTGCCTATGAATTTCCTTCATTTTTCTAAGACTTTTATGTTAATTCCACTTTCATTGTGTACAAATTGTATAAGACTATATGTTGCTTCTTTACATTGAAATATAGGGCTATGCCCATAATTTCATAATCGTTTAGCTGGTATGAGATGAGACAATCTTTGAGAATATTTTTCTATCTTATATATATGTATGTGTATTAAAAGTATAAGTCTATGTAACCTTCCTGTACGAAGGGTCTATGTATACTCGATACGTATATATTATGTGTATGTAGACATGAGACTAAGGGGCTAGTCTTAGTCCTCAAGGAGGACAACGACGCCGGTTACGTCTAGGGGGTAAACCAGATATGACAGAGAGATTTTACAATATTTCCCCCTGGGAACATTTTTCCTCAAATGAGTTTAATTTTACTAGGCTAAGGGGTTAACATCCACCATTAATTTCAAACACCCAACAAGAAAATGCAAGAATAACATGCTAACTTATTAATAAAATACCAAGAAAAGGATTAGTACCTTAATTTGGAACTTCTCTGGATTCAAAGAGATGCATGTATCTGTTCTTCATACCCTCGTAGACTTCCAAAGTATCTTTCTCATAAAATTGGTTCCTCCAAAGGACTTGAACTGATGTTGCCCCTTTAGTCCTCAACTTGTAAACTTGGCGATCTAAAATTTGAATAGAAATCTCTTCATAAGATAAGTAATCACTAATCCTGCTATCTTCATTTGGTATGATCGATAAAGGATCGCCCATGCACTTTTTAAGCATGGAGATGTTAAATACTTGATGAACCACTGTTAACTGTTGTGGTAGCTCTAACTCATAAACTAGCTTAACAATCCTCATAGATATTCTATAAGGGCCAGTATACCTGGTACTATGCTTTTCCTTCTTGCCAAATCTCATTTCACCCTTCATGGGTGAAAATTTTAAATACACCCAATGATCTACTACAAACTATAACTTCATGTTTCTAACATCAATGTAGATTTATGAAGTCTAGGTGTCGTCTTCAAGTTTTCTCTTAAATCACTTTCACCTTCTCCATAGCTTGATGAACTAAATTTGGTCCTAGCCATCCTGCTTAACCAATATCAACCAATCCAATAGGAGATCAACATCTTCTCCAATAAAAAGCGTCATAAGGATCCATTTTGATGCTAGAGTGGTAACCATTGTTATAAGCAAACTCAATAAGAGGTAGGTGATCATCCAAATTACCTTTGAATCAATCAAACAAGACCTTCACATATCCTCTATGGTCTGAATAATGCGCTTTGATTGTCCAACTGTGTGAGGATAAAATTTAACACTTAATTCACTTTTGAACCCAAGCCTTTATGAAATGAATTTCAAAGCAGTGAAGTAAATTGCACCATCTCTGTTTAAAATAATGGAGACCAAAAAACTATGAAGTATAACTACCTCTAGAATATATAACTCGTAATAATCCTCTACTAAACGGGTAGTATTTATAGATGAAAACTGGGCTAATTTTGCCATTCTATCGATAATTACCCAAATAAAATCATGGTGCTTGCGAGACCTTGGTAAACTGATACGCTCAAACTTACTTCTCAAATAAGAAGTAAAGTGATCGTATCAAGTAAAGAAACAAACTTATGAGGTTGGGATCGTGCCCACGAGGAAAATAGTTCAGACTTAACTTTATTATATTATTACTATTATTTAGTCAATTATTTTCCCTGAAAACAAAAGACAGTAAAGGGGGATTTTATTTCTTAATTAATAAAAGTAATTAACTAGATTAAAGTAAACAACTAACAGATTCAAATCTTAGAGCTTAATCAATTAACAAAAGTAACTAGGCCTTAAGTGTTCCCCACAGGTTCCTAACTTGATAATTCTACCTATAACAATTCTTTCCTAGTGTCTTCCATGTAAAGTGATAAGTTATGTATCTCTAAATCCTTGGTCCGGCATCTAGAGAATTTCACTCTGCAACTAGGTTCGGCTACGTGTGTTTCTATACTAACCCTTACCTTTACCTCATATTAAGCATTGTATTTGATATTTGACTAAGTTATTACCTCGTACCAATTGACACTAGCCTATTAGATAGTATACACTAAATCTATGTTTATAATTCTTTTCCTATTATCTACCTTCTAGGTCCGGCAAGTAGCATTAAGGCGAGTTCTAGCGTTGGCCATCCGTTAGAAAGACTTCTAAACGAAAGAATCATCAATACATGCAAGACACTATTCTAGAATTGCTATTTTAGTTAGTTTTTACCTCATTATTCATTCATGGTTCCCACAACCCTAGTTATGGAGTTTAGTTACCCATGGTCATAATCATACTATTCATATATTTAATATAAGAATTCATGCACTTACTTTGATGAGTTTGAATAAACTCTAGAAATTTACTTGATTAATCAACAAAAGCACCAACAATCAATTTCAGAAAAAGTTTAACAATTGCTGAAATTAATCCTTCAATACTTGAACAAGAGAACTAAATATTAACCAAAAGTCTAACTGTTAAAAAGTCTACTATCAAAGAGTCTATTATCAAAGAGTCTAATCCCAAAAACGAGGTTTTTCAAACTATTTATAATAAAAACAAAAACCCAATAAAAGAAGGATTCTAATTACTGAAAATCTATCAAAATGCGTCCGAGTCGACGGACCTCGCGATGGACCGTCCTAGTCACAACGGGCCGTCATGGCCTCCGTCATCCCATACTTCCCAAATTCTTCTGCTGCTTTCTTCATTACCCTCAACGGCTAATATGACGGACCGTTCCAAGCACGACGGTCCATCGAGGGTCTCCGTTCTATAATACTTAAACTTCTTGGAATTTGGGTACTGGGACTACTCTCTAATCATTGTGACGAACCAGCAGGATGGACTATCGTAGCTATGAAGGTCCGTCGTGGACTTCCGTAATCCCACACTAAGTCATACTTCCCCATCTTACTTCAGCAGCTTCACTACGATGCCACCTACAGATCGTCACAGGCTCGACGGACCGTCATAAGCTTCGTAGGTGGTCTCTTCAGCATTTCTTCGCTCAAAAACTTTCACGTTCATCTAAGGACAGATTTCGGGAAAATTAGGATAAACTTACATGAAAATCAATACAAAAATACATTTAGACACACACTAAACTTAAGGAAAAAACATTAAAAATAACGTGAAACCACGATACATCAACACCCTCAACTTAAATTCATAGTTTGTCCTCAAGCGACGCACTATGACTCACTACAAAATCTTTGTACGATAGTATTCATATTTTTGCTTTCGCAGTCATTTGGCTATCAATCCCGATCAGTCTCATCATGTTGATGCATGTTATTACTATTAGGCTTGAATTATGTGGAACCAGACCATGACATAGACTCACCACGCACTGACACCTATCCTCTTCGATTTCTCACCGAGGTGCTAATATTCCGGTATTGCAACTAGTGTCCTTACTTCAAAACAACATCCTCATTTTTCACACAATGATTTCAGTTTGAGTATATGGATTACTTTTCAACACTCACTCTCAGAACAAATTCACAAATCATTCATACATATTTCCATAAGCTTGCCCTTATTTTCACTACTTTAAATTCGCCATACAACTCTTAGGATCATGATTCGACTTTCTTAGCTTGTAACATAGGCTCAACGTCGGGTAGGGTATATTTAGGTATACTTTAGTGACTTGTTTCCCTCCTTGACATATCAGTTTAGCGTCCTACCTTTTCATCTTTTTATTCCGCCCTTTTTCTTATATTTTTTCACCTTGCTATTTTCTCTTCTTTCTTCATTTGTGGAAGTGACTCTTTTCTTTTCTTGCTTGTATTTATTATATTTTTTTATTTCACTTTTCTTTTTAACTTGTTCTTGAGTCACTTTGTTTTTGTTCTTTCTCTCTCTTTGTTCTTTCAACCCCACTTTCCAGAGCATTCCTCATAATAGCAACCCTCAACTCATGGCTTTGCCATTAGTCAAAGTACACAATACCCAAAGTTGGGTCAGGGTCACGAAAAGGTTGTTTACTGCATTAGCCACCCTTAACTTATGCTTTTGGCATAAAGTGAGGTGCACATGTCCAAGGAGGGACAAGGTCCAACACATTATTCACAAAAAAGATCAGTTAGGGTGAAAAAGAAAGGTCTATTTCAAGCTCAAATCATTTGGATCAAATAGGGATTAATTTCATTGATTTTTTTATTTTATTTTATTTAGGCTAAAAATTGGATATATTTAACAAGGGCCTATGATCCTTTCCTAATTGTCTATTACAGCTTACTCTTAGCAGGATTAACCAGGCAAGTTCTAGCTCAATACAAGTAGTGGACTATTCAACTTTTCCTCACACTCACTTGACATCGCATTACTCTACCAGATTATCAGACACCTAGTTCAAGTCTTAGACTTAGGGTCATGTAGTTGTGTATCTCTATGTCATGCTTAGAGCCACACATTTATCAATTACTGTGCCTAGCCATGCATCATTTTCATTACATTAGGATATCATTTTTGTTTTAGACATCATGCTTCAGAGTTATACTATGTACACAAGATATAGACATGTCGGTTAAACAATTATAATCAGTCTCTTGGGAAAAAAAGATCACAGGCATGAAAACCCCAAAAGAGGCGGGAATTAGGCTACTCAGACTTCACCCTACCACTCACTTTCCATTTACCCCACCCCCAACAATAAGATATGCAATTGTCCCCAATGCATAAAAAATTGAAATACGAGAGTGGTAGATGAAGCAAAACTGGGGCGCAAAGCGCCGGTGATCAGCAAGATAGTGGGTCTAGTTCCCCGAAACCCACTACCTATGTAGTCTGGACACCCTCAGTAGTGTCCTCATCAGCAATAGCACTATCAGTAGTGCCTCCTGCTGTCTCCACATCTCAGGAGCTAGATGCCCCAGCAGCTGACTCTACAGCCCTGATTTGACGCGCCTCCTCATCAGCAATGAAGGCTCTCCTCGCAGCCTCCATCTCATGGTGCTCCTTCTTCCATGCTCTAGCCTCATCCTCCTCGCGACCCTTACGCCTCTTTGCATGCTCTCGAGGGGGAGGTGGTGGAATCTCAGAATTGGCAAATAAAGCTGCCAAGGTTGTGTCCTCAGCAGGCTTTGCAAAAGGGGCCTCAGACTCTGGCACCCTAGCCTCTAGGAAAATATCAATATCTACTCGCACACACTCCACCAAAGTCTGAAGGGTGGACACGTCCACCTGAGGGGCTGGCTGAGCTAGTACCCGCAACTCAAAAGCATCTAAGCACTGATGCACCTCAGCGATCTTCTGATCTGTGTGCTGGGCCATCTTACGCTCCAAGCGCTCCTTTGCCTCAGCAATAGACCTCTACATCCAAGGCTGGATGTGATGTGGAAGTGTGTCCATCGGAGCCTCTAATTTCTGGACCCTAGCAAGCATGACCAGAGTGGGGAAAGGGGCTGAGCGAGAGGAGCTAATGGTAGTTCTACTACCCAGAATAGACTCGATCGGGGTAGTGTCAGTGGTTTCGAAAGCAGCCTGCATAGTCGTTCGAGCATGTGCTATCGTATAAGCTAGATTTTCACCAAGTGGAGGCAACTCTGCATGGGGCCTCTACGTGGAGCCAACTTATTGGCCTCATCCCTCATGAGGCCGATATCAACAATGCCCAGCGGACTTTTGAGCTGATCAATGTGCCAGATGGGCACACCTGCGGACCTGCATAAGGAAAATATAATGCACGGAAAAGGGTAAGTAGTGGTGACCTTTAAATCCCTCTCGTGCATGACCGCCTGTAGAAGCCAAGCGAAGTCCACCTCAAACCCTTCTATCATCGCCGCCATCAGAACTACACGATCACATGTAACTTTATTATCAGCAGCCATGGAAGAAAGACAGTGGCGGATAATCAACCATAAAAACATAGTCGTGAAGGTCAAGTTAGCCTTCCTGATGGCTCCCTTTGGCTGTGTTACCCAGTCGGCACCCTCTCCATTAATAGACAAGTGCAGGTCCATCCACCTCTTGGTGGTCTCTCTCAGCGATGGCTCACGCAAGAATTGACCATCTTTTACAATTTGCCACCAGTAGTCAAACTCACATCGAGAGGGGTCCTGTTGGTATCAACATCCTGGACGTACAGATACCGGCGCATGGCTGACAGGGAGATGTTGACCTATATGCTGTGTACTCTTATGTGATCGAGTGGGGCCTGTTTGGCAGGGGCAGCCCGCCTATCTATATGTGATCGGTGAGTAGCCACATAAGAGGCATAAAACTCTCAGACCAACTCCTCACTGTAGCGGTCTAAATCCGGTGTCAGGTGAAGAGCTTGTGTATATCTGGCATGGTGGGGAGACTTCCCGCAAGGACCCGCCTCACCAGTGTAAGGGTCCGTATCATGACGCCTTTATCATTTAGAAACTTGGAATCTGAATACACTTTGTATTGCCCGTCGATACACCACCAGTTGGGCTGGTTGGCAACCGGGGTGGGAGCACCAGTCGGTGAGCCTGGAGTGGAATCAATACTGTCAGCCTCATCAGACAACGAAGACTGTGCAGCTGTGGTGGGTACAGGGACTTCTGCGGACTCGGAGGCATCCTCCGACCATGAAACTCCTAAGGAACCAGATGTTCTTTCTTCATGTGTAGCTGACCTAGAAGGTGTGCCGGTCAGTGTGCGCTCCTCATCAGACTGGAGGCAGTGACTACGCCAGACGCCACCTTTTTGGGCGTAGCTCTGGTTGTACGTGCAGCTCGTGCTAGACTGGTAGTGCCTGGGGGCACGTACTCGGGATCATGCTTATCATCAGAGCCTATAACTAGTCGGGCAGACGGGGTGACATACTTTGAATGCCTACGTGCGTAAACTCGATATTGTTTCAGTGCCATTAGAGATAGTACTTGTAAAGAATCATTATTAGTACTAGAAGGAGAAAACAAGACAAGAAAAAACGACACAAAAAAAAAACATAAGAGCAAAGATGTAATGACATCTCTGTAGTAACACTGAAACAGACGGACCAGGTGACGGCTCGTCGTGAGTATTATGGACCGTCATGGGTCCGTCATGTCTTACTTCAATTATATGTATGTGGAGACCCCTGAAAGAAGTCTCTGATAGTTATGACGGATAGCAGGACGTACCATCATGATAATGACGGTCCGTCGTCGATGTCTATCGTGGGGCACTTAGAAAAAGTATGGACACCCTCAAGAGAGGGGTCTCTGACCGTTAAGACGGTTGTGCAGGACTAACCGTCAAGGGAACGACGGTCCATTGCATGTGTCCGTTGGTGGACACTTAGAAAAAGTTGGAGACCCCTAGGAATAGGGTCTTTGACGACCAGAACGGTTTTGCAGGATGGACCATCGAGGGTATGACGGTCCGTCATAGATGTACGTCAGAGGACACTTGAAAAAAATGGAGACCCTTAGGAATAGGGTCTCTGACAACCAGAACGGTTGTGCAGGACAGACCATCAAGGATATGACGGTCCGTCGTAGATGTCTGTCAGTAGACACTTAGAAAAAGTTGGGGACCCTTAGGACAAGGGCTCTGACAACCATGGTGGTTGTGCAGGATGGACCGTCATGGGAATGACGGTCCATCGTAGATATCCGTCAGAGGACACTTGGAAAAAGTTGGAGACCCTTAGGACAAGGGTCTCAAACAACCATGACGGTTGTGCAGGACGGCCTTTGTGGGAACGACGGTCCGTCGCATGTGTACGTTGTTAGACACTTAGAGAAAACGAATAGTCGGGTATTGGAATAGACCCTATGACGGTCCGTCGTGGATACGACGGTCCGTCATCGGGGTCTCTTTCTATCATTCAGTGATAGAACTAAGGATGCCACAATCATCCCCTTATAACTTTCCGTAATACTTAGTGTTAACCTACATGTTTCTAACCCAAATACCTAGAAAACTAGAAATGCTAAAGCACCAATTTCTCAAGTTTTAACAAGGAAATTCGAGGATGCTCAACATAGGTCAGACAAAATTGGATCAAAGAATGAAGACCCACCAAAAAGAAATGGGATAATAGTAATTGAAAAACAAAAATGCAATGTAAATGGGTAGATATCAAAGACACACACCTGAGAAGAGGAGAAAAACAAGAAAATGAGGCACTTGGTTATCAAGAGAAGAACCACAGCAGCAGACTCCGACCAGTAGAAAGGAGATTTCGGAATTGGGGATTTGGGGAAGTGATCAGTTGATAGAGAAGAGAGCTAGGAAGTTGGAAGTTTTAATGGGAGAAAGAGGTAAGGAAATGGTTGAAATGAAGTGGTGGGGGGTTTTAAATGGTGACAATTTATTAAATTCCCAGCCGGGTTGGGTCGGGTATGCTGATAAATGATGCAACGAATCCCCGAGGACGGTCCACCGCAGAAGCGACGATCCGTCATGGGTTCCGTCGCATGTGCCCTAATTTTGAAAATAAATGAAAGACATATCTGACATGACGGATTCATGCGACGGTTAGTTGCATGCGTGACGGTCCGTCGATGTATCCGTCAGTGACTGTTGCAGAATTATTTTCTGCAGAATTTCCTGGTGATGTGCTACCTGCAGATTTAAAACCCATTATTAGAAAATGCTACAATTACTAGAAATAAAACTATAAGTATTGGGTTGCCTACCAACCAGCGCCTGATTCAATGTCACGGCACGATTGAAGACACTTGATTACTCAGACTTCATCAATATGGTATGCACGACTGAAGATACTTGATTACTCAGACTTCATCAATATGGTATGCCTTGATCACTTCATTCGCCGATTCAGCATGCCCGGAATAGATTTTTATTTCGTTGTCCATTCACCTTAAACCGCACACCCACCTTTGTTTCCAACTCAACTGCTCCATGAGGGAATAGTTGGGTAACCAAGTAAGGGCTAGTCCATTTGCACTTGAGCTTGACTGGAAACAAGCGCAGAATTGAATAAAAGCACCAAATCCCCAACCATAAACTCTCATGGTATTTCTTCGTCTTTTCTTTGTAGAGGGCTGAGCTTTCATTAGCTTTCAGGCAAAATTCATCGAGTTCATTCAACCCAGTTAACCGTCGTTCAGCAGCTTTGTTCCAATCGAGTTTCAACTTTTTCATAGCCCACATGACTTTATGATCTAATTCAACTGGAAGATAAAAAGCTTTCCCATATACAAGTTAGTATAGGGACATACCTATGGGAGTCTTATACTCTTTCCGGTAGGCCTAAAGAGCATCATCAAGCCTTCTTGACCAATCCGTTCTACTAGCGTTCACTGTTTTTGACAATATCTGTTTGATCTCCCTACACTTCAACTTGCCCACTAGTTTGAGGATGGTAAGGAGTGGCCACATTATGGAGAACCCCATATATCTCCAGTAATCCCTTGAACAATTTTTTGCAAAAGTAGGATCCACCATCACTAATAATTTCCCTTGGGGTACCAAATCGGGAGAATATATTCTTTTTGAAGAACACAGTGACACTCTTTCCTTCATTGTTTGCGAGGGCGATAGCTTCCACCCATTTAGATACATAATCAACCGCTACTAAAATTCACTTCATTCCATTAGAACTCACACAAGGACCCATAAAGTCAATACCCCAAACATCAAATAACTCAATCACAAGAATGGGGTTTAGAGGGAGCTCTTGCTTTCTTGAAATGTCGTCATCTGTTTGGCGTCTATCACATGCTTTAGCAAACTCATGAGCATCTTGATGAAGAGTTGTCCAATAGTAACCACATAGTAATATCTTATGAGCAGTTCGGATACCCCTATGATGTCCACCAACGAGTGAGGAATGGCATGCCTCTAAAACACTCAACATCTCACATTCTGGCACACAACGCCGAATATTCCCATCAGCGCAACTCCTATATAAGTATGGTTCATCCCAAAAGAACTTCTTCGCATCGTACATGAATTTTTTTCTTTGATGAAAGGACAAGTCCGATTGAATAATATCACTAGCCACATAGTTCGTGAAATCTGCGTACCATGGAATCAAGTCTTGTGAAGAAGCCAATACATGCTCATCGGGGAAAGTATCATCAATATCAGTCTTATCCCCTAAGTCTCTCATAGCTTCATATTCTAGATGGGACAAATGGTCGGCAACTTGATTTTCAGTCCCTTTTCAATATGTCACTTCAAAGTCAAATTCTTGTAGCAGTAATACCCAACGAATCAACCTCGGTTTTGCATCCTTCTTTGCCATCAAATATCTCAATGCTGAATGGTCAGTATGCACTATAACTCTAATACCTAGCAAATAGGAGAGAAATTTTTCAAAAGCCAAGAATATTGCAAGGATTTCTTGCTCAGTCAGTGTGTAGTTCTTATGGGCTTCATTTATGGCATTACTGACATAGTAAATGAGGTGAAGGGTTTTGTTCTTTCTATGTCCCAATACCACACCAAGAGCAGCCCCACTAGCATCACGCATAACCTCAAATGGTATGTTGAATTCCGGAGAAATAATGATAGGTGCAGGAACCAATTTTTCTTTTAGCTTGCCGAATGCTTTAAGACAGGATTCATGAAAATAAAATTTACAATGTTTCTCCAGCAGTTTGCACAACGGATGTGCAATTTTTGAAAAATCTTTGATGAATCTGTGGTTACCTGCATGCCCAAGAAAGCTTCTCACGCATTTTAAAGAGATAGGTGGGGGAAGTCTCTCTATTACCTAGATTTTAGCTCGATCAACCTCTATGCCCTTTTTTGAAATGTGATGACCCAAAAAATTACCTTCTTTCACAATGAAGTGGCATTTTTCCCAATTTAGTAATAAATTGCAGTCTTCACATCTCTTAAGGACCTCAGATAAATGGTTCAAACACCGCTCAAATGATTCACCAACCACAAAAAAATCATGCATAATAACTTCACTAGTATCTTCCACCATGTCGGAGAATATCGACATCATACATCTCTGAAATGTGGCGGGTGCATTGAACAACCCAAACGGCATCTCTTGAACGTGAAGGTCCCATATTGACAAGTAAAGGTGGTTTTCTCTTGATCTTCTGGTGCAATAGAAATCTGATTATACCCCGAATATCCATCAAGAAAACAGTACCATCCTTTTCCGGCAAGTCTATCCAACATCTGATACATGAAGGGCAGAGGAAAATGGTCTTTTTCGGTCCATGCATTAAATTACAGTAATCCATACACACCCTCCATCCAGTAACCGGTCTCGTTGGAACAAGTTTATTTTTCTCATTGGGGACCACAGTCATTACCCCTTTCTTAGGTACACACTGAACAGGGCATACCCAACTACTATCGGCGATCGGATAGATTATTTTGGCATCCAACCATTTAATGATTTCCGTCTTCACGACCTCTTGCATAGGTGGACTTAAGCATCTCTGGTGCTCAAACATGGCTTATGATCGTGCATGAGTTGGATTTTATGAGAACAAATACCAGCAGGGATCCCAATAATGTCTGCAATAGTCCACCCAATAGCTCTTTTGAACCTTTTTAGCACTTTCACCAAACTCTCAACTTGTTGTTCATTCAGATCTTATACAATTATTACCGGCAAAGTGTCACCATTTCCTAAGAATTCATACCTGAGATGAGGTGGGAGAGCTTTTAGTTCTAACTTTGGAGCCTCCTCTATAGATGGTTTCGCGGCTGGAGACTCGCAATTCTTCATGTCTAACTCATATTTCTTCGATTTAAACCGAACATCACCTCGATCAAGAGCCGCGAATAATGACCCATACTCGTCAATGCAATCGTTATCAAAATTCATTATCACTACCGGTAATGCTTCTACACCTAGACGTTCTTCTATTTGTGTCACAGATGACTCACCAACTTTGTAGGATATAGCAGATACCGATTGGAGCTCACCACTCTGCCCCATGGACCTAAAAATGTGGAAGGTCACTTCTTCATTGTTCAAAAGAAATTTCATCTGCCCCTTTTTCCATATCAACTAAGGCTCTACCCGTAGCAAGGAATGGCCTCCCAAGAATAATAGGCACTTCAAAATCGACTTCACAATCAAGAATTAAAAAATCTGCCAGAAATATGAACGACTCCACTTTTACTATCACATCATGGAGTATCCCTATAGGCCTTTTTACTGTTCGATCGGCCATCAGTAGCCGCATCGCAGTGGGCTTTGGATCACCCAACCAAACTTCTTGTAAATCGAGAGGGGCATAAGATTTATGCTTTCCCCCAGATCACATAATGCTTTCGCAAAATGGAATAACCCGATTGTACAAGGAATAGTGAACGCACCCGGATCTTGTTTCTTTTGTAGCAGAGATCTTGTAGCAATAGCACTACAATGTCGCATTCTATCATCATCCTCAAAAGTGATCAATTTTTTCTTTGTAACCAGATCTTTCATAAACTTGGCATAACCAGGCATTTGTTCTAGACCTTCTACCAAAGGGGCATTAATAGAAAGCTTCTTCAACATTGTTATAAAACGCCGATATTTACCATCCTCGGTCTTTTTCACTAATCTCTGAGGAAGGCATGGTAATTACCTTTATAGGGACTTCTGCATCTTTTCCAGTGCTATCTTCTGCTTCACCACTACCCTCTACCACCTTATCATTATCCTTTCTCACCTTTTCCTCATTAGACGGCATAGGTTGGTCAATGGTTTGCTTACCACCCCGAGTAGTGATTGTCATACAGTGTCCATCATTTTTTGGATTTTGGACAGTGTTACTAGGAAGAGTGTCTGGTTGTCGTGTGTTCACAGTCGCAGATAATTGGGCCATTTGTTACTCAAGCTTCTTAATCGATATTGCATGTGTATCGACTTTCTGCCGAATAGCAAAAAATCACTCCTCAACACTTTAGTGTGGTCATCACTAGCATTGAACCTCCTCATCATTTTGTGCAACATATCCTCAACTCGCGTCATACTACCTCCACCATCCCTAGGAGTAACTTCACGATTTTGAGGAGGAACATAGGGCCCATTCCTATCATTTCTGTTACCATAGTTACCCTTGTTGAAGTTCTTGTCGTGGTTATAATTTCCATCTCGGACATAATGACCCTCACGGTTATAGTTACCGTAGATCCGACCTTGTTTTCCTCGATCTTGGAGCCAATTCTCCTGATTTGAGCCTTGGGCACTCGGTCGGTAACCCCCCGTCTTCTCATTTACCGCATGATAATCCTCCTGATAATAACATTTATCATTTGATGGTGGTGGTTTAGACAAGTACTTAACTGCATTTATCTTTTCTGCACTCCACTGACATATTTTAATACCAAACCAAGCTCATTTTGTCTTCACGAATCTTATATGTGGCTGGGTTATGTGTGGATTGCACTGCGAAGGTACTTCTTCCATTATCTGACTTCCTATTACTCCAAGCTTTATTATTCCGGGAGATTTTCTCTAACTTTTTGCCAATCTCGGCATAAGGACACTCCCCGTAAGAACCACCCGCTATAGTATACAATATCGCTTGATTATTATCAACCTATCCCCGATAGAAGTATTCCTTTAGTGACTCCTCATCTATGCGGTGATTGAGGACAATTCTAAAAAATGAGGTGAATCTATCCCAAGAACTTCTAACTGAGTCTCCTGGTAGTGCCACAAAGTTGTTCACTCTGTCTTTGTGATTTAGTTTCTTGGAGACTGGGTAGTAACGTGCTAAGAAAATGTCCCTTAGTTGGTTCCAAGTGAAAATTGAGTTATAAGGGAGCTCAGTGAACCAAATAGCTTCTCCCGTTAGTGAGAGAGGAAATACTCTTAGCCCTATTACATCCAAATCCAAATCAAGCCTCCCTACACAGCTTTTACACACTACCTTAACTTAGCTATAAGGGAAGGTGGGTCCTCAGAAGGTAGCCCTGAAAACAAACCTCTATCAGTGAGCATTTGCATCAAACTACTAGTTAGCACAAAGGTATGGCCTTATTGTAGAGGGGGCAAGATAAGTGGCCCATCAGAGTCTGCAATATTATCATAGCCTCTGTAGTATTCTTGAGGACGTAGAGCGAGATTTCGTCCCCTTTGTTGATTTTCACCAGGATCATCGGGTAATAACTGACCATGAACATCAACTGGAGCTGGGATGTTCTGGTTTGGATCATCATTGTTAATACTTCGATTCATAGTGTGCGCTCTTAATTAGTGATCGTAGGGAAACAGGGGTTCTCTTCCTCTCCGTGTATTTGGCATACAAGGAAGATAGTTCTGCAAGAATCAAAAACAGTAGAAAAGTAAAATTAAGAAAATATTGACTAAACTATAGTAATAATTTTAAGTTAATCTAAAAGCTACTTTATTCGGCAGTGGCGCCAAAATTTGTTACTCTCAAACTTACTTCTCAAATAAGAAGTAAAGCGGTTGTATCAAGTAAAGAACCCAACTAAAGAGGTTGGGACCGTTCCCACGAGGAAAATAGTTCAGACTTAACTTTATTCTATTATTACTATTATCTAGACAATTATTTTCCTAGAAAACAAATGACAGTAAAGGGGCGGTTTTATTTCTAAATTAATGAAAAGTAATTAATTAGATTAGAGTAAACAACTAACAGATTCAAATCTTAGAGCTTAATCAATTAATAAAAGTAACTAGGGCTTAAGTGTTCCCCACAGGTTCCTAACTTGATAATTCTAACTATAACAATTCTTTCCTAGTATCTTGCATGTAAAATGATAAGTTATGTATCTCTAAATTCATGGTCCTGCATATAGAAAATTTCACTCCGCACCTTGGTCCGGCTACATGTGTTGCTATGCTAACCCTTACATTTACCTCATATTAAGCATTGTATTCGATTTTGACCAAGTTATTACTCATACCAATCGACATTAGCCTATTAGATAGTATACAATGAATCTATGTTGATAATTCTTTTCCTATTATCTACCTCCTTGGTCCAACAAGTAGCATTAAGGAGAGTTCTAACGTTGGCCATCTGTTAAAAAGACTTCTAAACGAAAGAATTATCAATACATGCAAGACACTATTCTAGAATTGTTGTTTTAGTTAGTTTTTACCTCATTATTCACCCATGGTTCCCACAACCCTAGTTATGGAGTTTAGTTACCCAAGGTCATAATCATACTATTCATATATTTAATATAAGAATTCATGCAGTTTGATGAAAAAGAATAAAATCCAAAAATTTACTTGATTAATCAACAAAAGCACAAACAATCAATTCCAGAAAAAGTGTAACTCTTGTTGAAATTAATCCTTCAATACTTGAACAAGAGAACTAAAGATTATTTAACAGTCTAACTATCAAGAAGTCTACTACTAAAGAGTCTAACCCCAAAAATGAAGTTTTTCGAACTATTTATAGTAAAAACAAAAACCTAATAAAAGAAGGATTCGAATTACTGAAAATCTATCAAAACGTGTCTGAGTCGACGGACTTCGCGACGGATCGTCGTAGTCACGACGGGCCATCATGGCCTCTGTCGTCCCATACTTTAGAAATTCTTCTGCGGCTTTCTTCATTACCCTCAACGGTAGGTATGACGGACCGTTCCAAGCACGGTAGTCCGTCGAGGGTCTCCATTTTATAATACTTAAACTTCTTGGAATTTGGGTACTGGGAGTACTCTCTGATCATTGCGACGAACTAGCAGAATGGACCGTCGTGGCTATGACAGACTTTCCCATCTTCCTTCAGCAGCTTCACTACGATGTCACCTACGTACCGTCACAGGCTCAACGGACCGTCATAAGCTCCGCAGGTGGTCTCTTCTGCATTTCTCACTCAAAAACTTCCGCGTTCATCTTTGGACAGATTTCCTGAAAATAAGGAGAAACTTACATAAAAATCAATACAAAAAGGCTTTTGGACACACGCTAAACATAAGGAAGAATCATTAAAAATACCGTGAAACCACAGTATATCATAAAACTTGTGAAGAAATCCATATTAATCATCTCCCACAATGATTTTAGAAGTTCTATATGCTGATACAAGCAAGAAGGCCTTTAATGGTCAACTTTAACATGTTGGCTTCGGACGCTTAGAAACAGATTCAGCAATGCCCTTCTTCATTCTACTCCACCAATAGACCTCTCTCAAATCACGATACATCTTTGTGAAACCTGGATTAATGGAATATCTTGAGTTAGAAGTTTCCTCGGTGATCATCTCTTGGATTAAATCCACCATTGATACACACAATCGACCTTGATATGTGAAAACGTCATCTCCCATTGCTCAAAGGCTAATATCTTTTGGTTATGAACATTTGTCTTCAATTCATCAAAAAAAATTTCTTGATACATCTTCTCTTTTACTTATAACACAAGGAAGATTCAGCCCCAATTAATCACCACTACTCCTCCTTCAATGGAATCAATTAGGCGGACTCCTAATCATGCATGTATATGCACATCTTTTGCTAACTCTCTCTTATTTGTTCTTCAACATGGGAGGTAGTACCCATAGACAATATTTTTAAAGCATCAGCAACCAGATTAGCCTTACTTAGGTTATAATGAATACTCATGTCAGAATCCTTGAGTAGATCTAATCAACTTCTTATCTGAGATTGAGCTCTTTCTGAGTAAACACATACTGAAGGCTCTTATGATCATAGAAAACATCAACATAAACACCATATAAATAATGTTGTCGTATCTTCAAAGAAAATACTACAACAGCCGTAATGGGTTGAATATTTCTTCTCATGAGCCTTCAAATTTCTGGATGCATAAGTTATAACCTTGTCATTCTATATTAACACACAACCTAAACCAACTCTTTATGCATCATAATGTACCACAAAACCTTGAGTACCTTCTGGTAAGATCAAAATTGGGCCTCTAGTCAACCTCTTTTTCAATTCTTAAAGCTTTTATCACAAGCTTCATACCATTGAAACTTCACTCTCATTTGAGTCAACTTGGTCAATGGGTATGAAATGGATGAAAACTCCTCTATGAACATTCTATAATAGCCATCCGAACACAAGAATGTCCTAAAATCCGTTGGAGACGTGGGTCTAGGCTAATTTTGCACTGCCTTAATTTTTTGAGTGTCAACTTTAATTACCTCTCCAAACAAAATGTGGCCTAAGAATGCCACGACTCAAGAAAAAACTCACACTTAGACAACTTCACATACAACTCTCTATCTCTTAGGGTTGGGAGAACTATTTTAAGATGACTAGAATGATTTTCTTCATTCCTTGAATATATTATTATGTCATCAATGTAAATGAAAAGAAACATATCTAAATAAGGTTTGAAAACTATATTCATAAGGTCTATGAATGTTGCAGGTGAATAAGTCAAACTAAAAGAGATGACTAAAAACTCATAACGATCATAACAGGTCCTGAATGTTGTCTTTGGAATGTCACATTCCTATACTTCCAATGTATGGCTACCTGATCTAAATCTATTTTAGAGAATCAAGTAGCACCAGAAATATTATCAAAGATAATCAATTGTCGAAAAAGGATACTTGTTTTTAATTGTAACCTTGTTCAACTAACGGTAATATATAAATATCCTAAAGGAACCATCTTTCCTTCTTACAAATAAGACTACAGTACCCCAAGGTGAGACACTTGGTTGAAAAAAACCTTTATCGAGGATATCTTATATCGTTTCTCAGAACTCTTTAAACTCTGTTGGTGTAATTCTATATGGAGTAATAGATATTGGACGTCTATCTAGAAGAATATCTTACCGTAGTCTATCTCTCTCTTAGGAGGGACCCTGGGTAGATCATTTGGAATGATTTTTGGAAACTCTTTTACGACAGGAACTTACCGAATATGAGGTATTTAAATACTATAGTCGTTAAACTAAACTAAGTGATAGACTCACCCCTTAAAAACTAACTTCCTTTTATTAACGTACGAAATGAAACAACCCTTAAGCAATGTTGAACCATATTTCCACTCTAAGACTAGCTCATTTGGAAACTGAAACTTGACAACTCAAGTTATACAATCAATTGAGGCATAATAGGATAAAGCAAGTCCGTACCAAGAATTACATCAAAACCTTTCATGTCTAACTCGACTAAATCATACATAGTACTCATGTGATTGAAGAAAATAGGACAATCATTATAGACTCTATCTGCATGAATAGACTCACATAAGAGTCTAGAAACAGTGAAGGTTTCACTAAGTTGATCAGGAATGAAATTGAAAATTTTAGGAAAATAAGGAGTTACAAAGGATAAACAGTCTTTTTAAGTTAGCAAAGCATAAAAAGTAGAGTTAAAGACTTGGATCATAACAGTGAAAACATCTAGCGACTCCTCTTCCTCTTGGTGACTATTGAACTTATAAAGGCGATTTCCTCCTTCGTCAGTACCAAAAGTAGACCCTCTAGGTGTATCTCTATGTGGTGGACAAATTAAAGAAGACTGGGATCTATTGCCTCGATTATGATTTCCCTACATGTTCTTTCAATCTTGGATAAAGTGCCTATTGTGACAACGCTTGAAACAATCAGTGGAACCTTCATAACATGTACCAGAGTGGTTCCTACCACACTTAGCACAGGGAGGAGGCCTAGTACCCTGTTTACGCTAGTACCTTGAAAATATGAAGGATTAGCTCTAAAATTCTTACTACTGTAATCACTCATATTCTAAGGTGCAAGTGCACTAGCAGATTATGGAGTAGGTCCCTTCTATTTCTAGTAAAACGATAACTGATCGGCATTATTTTTTGTTGTCCAAACTCGTTCCCTGTTTTAGAACTCTTGTTCTTAAACTCTTTTCTATCCCTTAGTTTCTTCTTCAATCTTTTGCACATATACCAATTAACTCGATATATCCATGTCCCTAGTAAGCATTGCTACCATGCCCGATTTTCTTGATAGACAGGACAACCCAGCAACAAAAACTCTCATTCTACTCTTCATAACCATAACCATCTCCAGAAAATAACAAAATAGTTGGATAAACTTCAACCTGTACTCACGAACCCTCAAAGAATCTTTCCTGTAATATCTCACAACTCCAAATAGCTATAAGGAAGCTAAGAATTTTGAAATAATCATTTTTGGGAAGTATGAGGAAATTTGGAAAATTGGTAGTAAATTAAAATTGAGTTTTGGTTAACTTCAAACAATCATAACTCATAGCCCAGGAGGAGTTAGGTTTCGTTCTAGATATGAATTATAAAACCTCCTACAAACCCACTAAAAAAATCAACCAAATATATAAAATTAGAATGCTGGAAAAATTTCGGTGAAAATTACTTGGACCCTCCTTTTGCTATTTTATCCACATCGTGCGACTATTTTTCATTTTTGTTTTTTTATAGATTATTCACTAACGTAATTATTAATGACTAATTATAAAAATAGTAACAATGGTCCCCTATTAATAAAAATGTTATTTTTCTTTACCATCAACTAAATAAATTATAAAAACTACCCCATTAATTCTATAATTGTAGTTGCAAATAGTTCAAAGAAACGACCGAATGGGTCGTTACAGTTGTAGTTGCAAATGCAGTTCTACCTTCATGTTTTTGGCTTGCTCGAGAGAGAGGTTTTAAACCCAAGATTATTGAATTGATGGTTTGTGGGTATTGGGTTGTCATGGGTTCAGCTCATGAGAATGAATCATAAATCTTGTTCCATACATTGGACGAGAGAGAGTGAATGGACTATAGCATAGGTTGTTCTTATTTTCTTGCTTGTTGGTGTTCGAGAGAAACAAACTTGATTTGGGATAAATTGCTCGAGAGAAAATTTATCCCCACTAAAGTGTAGCCTAGTCACTGATCTACAGTTATTTACTAACAGTTGTATGTACCCATTTGTCTATATTAACCAATAATCGAATCACATCCTAAGAACCCGTCGCAATATTGTTAATTTCATGTTATTTGTTGTTGTTTGAAACTCATTTCAACTCCTTAATCTGAATAATGTTTTTTTACATGAATGTGTATTCCTATAATTTACTTGATCAAATTCGTACTTTACTCTTGAATCCTAAACATGTACCACTCCCTGTAGAATTCGACCCTAACTCATTTAGTTGGGTTATTTTACTGACTAGAAATCGTTGACTCTTAGAATTGGATGAAATATCATTGAAACTTTAATCATGTCCACGGATGTGAAGAACAGTCCATCGATAGAATGACAGACCATAGTCCAAATCGTGGTTCGCCACTTAGCAAAAGTTTTGTGCGTTTTTGGCCCATGGACCCGGCCTACGCTCTATTGAATGACCTACGGTGTCTTATGGGTCAGTGTGTATTGGGTTTTTGGATTGATAATTTCCTATATTCATTTTCTTTCAACAATTTTAATTAGCTTAGGCTTATTAATGCATTTCAACAATTAATATGGTAGTTCATTATCCTTAGGGTTCCACTGTCACAAAATTTCACAATATATCACACCGAGACTAATGAACCCTAAGTTAAAATTTCTAGTTCGGCCTATTTACTTGCTTTATTTAGTTTTATGTAATTACACACTCACATATCATCATACCAATGGTGTTTATCACATAAACTTTCGCATACAAACACAAAAGTAACAACCCAAGGTCCAGTTCATTGTTGTAATTTCAAATGGAAACTTTGAATAACTTCAATGTTTTAGAGAAATCAACATACATTACAAGTATACAACAATGGTGAGTGTGTGATTGCAATGAACCACTACAGCTATTTGGCAAGCCTTTGACACTACACCCTGACTGTGGAATCGCGGGAAATGGAGATGAGGCATTTGGAAGGGAAAAGGACTATTTTAGAATCTGGAGAAGTGAATGGGACTTGATTTGTAGCATATTGTGATTTAATGGAGAGATTCTAGGAGAAAAAAGGTATAAAACTATTGGGAAGGAGCTCTGAATGGGGAATGAATAAAAAATGAGTGGTTTTATTTTATAAGGTGTCAGGTTCGGGTCGGGAAAAGCTAAGTTTTGAACCCACGAGAGCCCGTCAACATTTCATAGGTTGAATTATGAACCGTTGGTCTGGTCGGTAGATCACTCTGACACTTTGACTTTTTAGAAAACTAATCTGGGTGTACGCACGTCATTCCCAATTTGTGGATGGACCCACAGGCCGTCTACGGGGTCCGTACACCACTGCAAAGCTGATTTCCATACATTTTTCCTTTCACCCCTGCATAGGTAGCAACCATTAAGACTTCCATTTTAGATTTTCTTTTCATATTTTAGACATGGACCCTATTATATATATATCCAACACTAATTAAAAAAATAAAACATCTATCTAAAAAGCTAAAAAACCAAAACAAATGAATAAAACTCCTATAACAAAAAGAAAAACCCCATAATTGGCTAGATTTACATATTGGGTTGCCTCCCAAACAAAGATTGATTTAACCTCGCGGCACGACGCAGGCCTCTTGATTACTCAAACTCTATCAAGATTATAGGACTCAGCCACTTTTTTCACACTCTCTGTTTTCCCCATGTATACCTTGATTCTTTTCCTATTCACTTTGAAACTTGTTCTCGAGCTCGATCTCCCCATGTGGAAACATTTGAGTGTCTGCTAATGATCTGGTCCATTTGGACTTGAGCTTTCCGGGAAAAATAGCACTCTTGAGTTGAATAGAAGCACTAGATCAACCATAAGAAAATCACATTTTTTAATCTTTTGGTCATGATACTTCTTCATCTTCTCCATGTACAAGGCTAAACTTTCACATGCCTCTAGAGAAACTCACCATTGTCATTTATGCCATTCACTCTTTTACTCGATACGGTTCCCCAATCCAAATTCAACTTCTTTAGTCCCCACATAACCTTATGTTATAGCTCTACCGGCAAATGGCAATACTTCCCATATACAATTTGGTAGGGGACATACTTATGGGAATCTTGAATGTGGTGCTATAATCCCATAGAGCATCATGAAGCTTCCTTGACCAACCAGTTTTATTGGCATTCACAGTCTTTGCAAGGATTTGCTTTATCTGTATGTTTGACATTTGAACTTTCCCACATAACTGCGGATGGTAAGGAGTGGTTAATTTATGAAAGACTCCATATTTCTCTAGCAATGCCTTCAACAACTTATTACAAAAGTGGGAACCTCCATAGCTGATAATCTCCCTAGGCCTACCGAATCTGGAGAAGATACTCTTAATCAGGAATGCAGTGACACTCTTACCCTCATTGTTTGAAAGTGCTATTGTGTATACCTATTTCAACACATAATCAACCGCGACAATAATATACTTCATCATATGTGAACTCACAAATGGACCGTTGAAGTCAAGGCCCCAAACATCAAACAACTCAATCACCAATATCAGATTAATAGGTAGCTCTTGCCTTTTTGAAATTTCTCCTTCTCTTTGACAACGATCAAGGACTTTGAGAATTCATGAGCATCTTGGTGGAATGTAGGCTAGTAATACCCACAGTGCAAGATTTTATGTGCACTCATAATATAACTATGATTCCCACAAACAATTTATAAATGACACACTATAGAATATTAGTCATCTCAACCTCGGGTTCACAACGATGAATAATCTCATCAGCACAAATACTAAACAAGTAAGGCTCATAAAAAAAGAACTTCTTCTCATCATAATACACTTTTTTCTTTGGTGAAAAGACAAATCTGATGGAAGCTGATTACTTGCAAAGTAGTTAGCAAATCATGTGAACCAAGGAATGAGATCATAAGAAGCAGCCAATACCTGTTTTTCTGTAAACACATCATTAATATCAGACCCATCTCTTAGCTTGAGCATAGCTTCCTCCTCTAATATGGACGATGATCGACAACTTAATTTTACGTCCCCTTTCTATATTTCTCCTTAAAATCAAACTCTTACTGCAATAATACCCATCTTATCAACATTAGTTTTGTATTCTTTTTAGACACCAAATACCTCGATGCAAAATGGTAAGTATGCGCAATGAACTTAGTACAAAGCAAGTAGGATCGAAATTATTCAAATGGGAAAACCAAAATACGGAATTCTTGTTCAATCACCATATAGTTATTTTAAGACACATTCGGAGCTTTAATGGCATACTAAATAGGATGAAGAATCTTCTCCCATATATGTCCTAATACTACACCAAGCGCCACTCCATTCGCATCACATATCACTTCAAAATGCTACACCCAATCTTGTAAAATGATGATAGGTATGGAAACTAGATTTTCTTTCAAATATACAAATTCTCTCAAACAAGCATCATTAAAATCTAACTTACACTCCTTTTTAGCAGTTTGCACAATGGGTGTGCAATTTTTGAGAAATCTTTGATAAACCTCCTATTAAAGCATGCATTCCCAAGAAAACTTCTACACATATAACAGATATAAGTGGTGGAAGCATTTCAATAACCTCGACTTTAGCTCAATCAACCTTAAATTCCCTTCTCAGAAATATGATGACCCAGAATTATCCCCTCTTTCACCATGAAGTGACATTTTTCCCAATTGAGCACAAGATTTCACTCTTCACACTATTTTAGTACCTCGGCCGAATGCATCAGAAAAACCATCAAAGGAGTCACCTGCCAAAGAAAAATAATTCATAAATACCTCAAATAGTTTCCTCCACCATATTTATAAATATCAACATCATGCAATGTTTGAAGGTTGTTGGAGCATTACACACCCCAAATGCCATTCCTTTAAATGCAAAAGTCCCATAAGAGCAACTTATGGTAGTTTTCTCTTAGTCTTCCATAGCTATGGAGATTTGATTGTTGCCCAAATACCCATAAAGGAATCAATACCAACCCTTACCAGCGAGGCGATCCAGCATTTCATCCATTAACGACATAGGGAAGTGATCATTTTCTGTCCAATCATTCAATTTTTGATAGTCCATGAATACTCTTCATCCAGTCACTAGCCGCATCAGAACAAGCTTATTTTTTGCATTAGGAACCGCGCGATCTTACCTTTCTTAGGAACACACTGAACAAGACAAACTCAACTGCTATCTACGATGGAGTATATGACTCCAACATCCAACCATTTGATCATTTCCTTTTTCAATACTTCTTGCATCGAAAGATTTAGTCTCCTTTGGTAATCGGTATTAAGCTTTTTGCCCGGCATGAGTTGGATTTTATGAGAACAAATTCCAGGAGGAATTCCAATAATGTCCGCAATAGTCTATCAAATAGCCCACTTGAACCTTTTCAACACAGAAATTAATGCATCCACTTGTACCTCACTCAAATATGCCGTAATAATTACTAGCAGAGTGTCAACTATCCCCAAGACTATATACCTCAAATGCGATGGTAGAGTCTTAAGCTCCAGATTTGGAGCTTCTTCCACGGATGGTTTTGCGTGTGGAAAGTTGTGATTCTTCATATATAGCTCAAATTTCTTAAGTTTAGAATGATATTCAAATCTATCAAGCGTGGAAACTAATTAATCATAGTCTTGAATATCATCACCCTAAAATTTATTATTACCGTTGCCAGTGCATCAACACCCAACCTTTCTTTAATAGACACATCATAACCTCTCTCCACAATATGATTCATCACTGATACTAACTTGAGATCACTTTCCTACTTATGTAGAAAGTTAACTCTTCATTATTCAATTGAAACATCATCTTTTCTCTTTCTATATCAACCAAGGCGTGCCCAGTAGCAAGGAATGGTCTCCCTAAGATGATGGTAACCTCAAAATAAACCGTACAATCAAGTATCATCAAATTTGTCAAAAAAATGAATGACTCCACTTCACAAGTACATGTTGGATAACACCAATGGGCTTTTTCACAGTTCTGTTGGCCATGAGTAGGCGCATCACAGTCGGTTTTGGA
Source organism: Solanum peruvianum (assembly GCA_027705065.1). Lineage (NCBI taxonomy): Eukaryota > Viridiplantae > Streptophyta > Magnoliopsida > Solanales > Solanaceae > Solanum > Solanum peruvianum. Next base: position 29,257,795 of record JAKWJD010001766.1, read on the forward strand.
TTCCCTAAACCCAACTTCTTGTAGATAGACAATGGCATCAAATTAGAACTAGCACCCAAACCACACAATGTCTTCACAAATTTCAACAAACCGATGGTACAAGGAAAGTGAAAGCTATAGGATCCTATTTCTTTTGCACAAATTACCTCATAGAAATAACAATGCAATGTTGCAATCTCTCATCATTCTCAAAATTCATGGTGCTCTTCTCAGTCACCAAATCTTTCATAAATTTTGCATACCTAGACATTTGCTCCAAAGCCTCTATCAACGGAACATTTGGAAAGTTGTTTCAACATAGCAATAAACCTATGGCGTTTTTCTTCTTCGTGCTACCAACCTTTGTGAGAATAGAGGTGGGGGTATTGGAACGGGAACAACTTTTTGGGTTATCTCTACTTCTTTCTCTATTGCATTTTTGGACTGTGTAGTAACCTCAACTTCATCTTCATCTCTTTATACAACAATTTCAACCTCAGATGGTATCAAGAAATTAATGGGTTTTTTACCTCCACGAGTCATGACTTCCATACAATGCCCATCATTCTCGGATTCTGGATGATATTTCTAAGTATGCCAGAATAACGTGATTTCACAATAGTTGACAAATGATTAAACTGCTGCTCAAGTTGCTTTTTTTATTGACACTGCATAGGCATCAACTTTTTTACCGATTCCAGACAAGTCATTCGAAATATCTTTCACATTCTCGTTAGTCAAATGAAATCTCTCCATTATATTATGCATCATAACCTCAATTTGTGACATACTACCCTCAACTTCCCTATTATATTCCCAATTTGCAGGTGCAACATAAGGCTCAACTCTCGCGTTTTTGTTGCTATAGTTATTTCAGTTGTAGTTGGTGTTGCTATTGTAATTCACATTGCAGATGTAGTTATACTCTCGATTTTAGTTACCATAGTTTTGACCTTGGTTAACTTGACCTTGGAGCCAATTATCCAAGTTGGAACCTTGGGCATTGGTTCGAAAATTGCCCTTCCCCAATAATTTACCAAATAAGAACCCTCCTCATAGTAGTATCCCCCAACTGCTGGTGGTGGAGTTCTAGTTAAGTAATTTACCGCATTTACCTTTTCTAGACCTTTGCTTACATGCTTAAATGACAACCCAAATTTTGTCCTTATCTAATCCATCTCCTCACAAATATCATCGATAGATTGACTAGGTGCATATTGGACTCAAATGTGCTTTTTCCAGTGTATGACTTTCTAGTGCTCCATGCTCTATTATTTCAAAAAAATCTTCTTAAGTTTCTCAACAATTTCCTCAGAAGTGCTTCTACTATATGATTCTCCAGCAATAGTATCAAGCACAACCTTACCAGTCATCCTAACTTGTGTACAAGTACTTCTTTAGTGACTCATCATCGATGCCGTGATTTGGAACACTTCTTATGAATGTAGTGAACCTATACCATGAATTTCTCATTGACTCTACGAGTAGTGCTACAAAGTTGCTCAATTTGTCCTTCTAATTCAGCTTCTTGGACAACGAAAAATACTTTCTCACAAACACCTTGTGTAATTGGTCAAATGTGTGAATCGACTTGCAAAATTTCAAAAAAGAATATTGCAGCATCTCCAGTCAGTGATAGAGGGAATACTCTCAATCCTATGACATTCATATCCAACTCTGGTCGTCCCACACAAATCTTGCAAACACTCTTTAACTTGGCCATGTGCAATGCGCAACTTTTGAAGCCATACCAAAAACCAACATGTTGTTGTAAGCATCTGCATTATATTGCTAGTCACCATGAATGTATACCCTGGAGATAGAGAAGGGAGAACAGTAGGCCTTTCAGATTTAATGGTATTGAAGTCAACCCTATAATTATCACACAATCTTGGTTTTGGTGGATCCTGCCCCCTCAATGCATCTCCAAGTAAATTAACATCAGAACTTCAGCAATCTCATTACCAACACCTTCTGCATGCTTCTCTATGATTGTATTATTCTGGACACCTTGAGTATTCATCTTTCTCACCAACTCTGGATCGTACGGGATCAATAGTTCTCCATGACTCTATGTACTTAACATATACTAGACTAGAAACCTAAGAAACCAAAAACAAAAGAAAACATAAAATTAGGAAATAAATGACTGAAGTTCTATAATTTAGTCGGTCCCTATGACTTCGTTTCTCAGGAAATTCGCGCAGTGGAAGATCCGAAATTTGAGACTTTCTACACCTATAAAATATTCTCTTAAATGAAGGTATTCTTATTTTGTTGTAGCAGTGCCAAAATTTGATACACTCAAATTACACTTCCCAAAAGAAGTATAAGCGATCGTTGTCAAATAAAGAACCCAACTTGTAGGTCGGGGTTGATCCCACGAGGAGTACTCGTGATTATATTTTTTTAGTCAAACTATTTCTGAAACAAGTAATTAAAGAGGGGATTTGTCTAACCGAATGGTGTTTAAGTAACAAGTTAGCAAGCTTCAAACTTTGAGTTATCAGATATATATGTATATATATATATATATATATATATATATATATGTATATATATATATATATATATATATATATATAATATATATATATATGTGTGTGTGTGTGTGTGTGGTGTGTGTGTGTGTGTCTGTGTGTGTGTGTGTGTATATATGTATATATATATATATATATATATATGTGTGTGGTGTGTGTGTGTGTGTGTGTGTGTGTGTGTGTGTGTGTGTGTGTGTGTGTGTGTGTATATATATATAAGAAATAGAAAATGTAACAAAGAAGATTACAAGTTCATTTTGTAGAATAGTCTAGGAGTTCTTATGTTGCAAATGTGCTATATCTATATATATACTATAAAATAATAGCGTTATTCTGCCACAAAATCAAGAGAAATGGTTAAGTTACATCTCAGAGAGTCACTATTAATAAAACACCGTAACGACCTGTTTAGTCGTTTTGAGCAGCAGATTTTATTTCTGGAAAACAGGCTGAGACGACGGACCCCACGACGGACCGTCATCGGCACGACGGACCGTCGCCGGGTCTCGTTTCAAAACACTTAGAAATTCTGAAATTGGGTACTGAAATAGACTCTCTGAACTTCGTAACGGAATGGCAGGACGGACCGTCGTGGGCACGACGGACCGTCACAGACTCTTGAAGAAAATTGAGTCTCTGAACACTGTGACGGAGCAGCAGGACGGACCGTCGTAGGCATGACGGGCCGTCACAGGCTGCGTAATCCCAGTCTGGGTCGGATTTCTTTAAACATTTTAAGGGACGTTTTTGACTATTCTTGCTCTAATTATAAAGATAGTGGGTTAATGTTAATAAATCTAATTACTTGGGGGTTAAAAGAGGTAACCTTGAGTTAATTAGTGGGTTATTATTGCCATCTTTTATACTTAATTATATACTAATTAGGGTAAAAGAAAGAGGGTTTGAATAAGAAAAATAGAAAGAACAAAGAGAAAGAGAGGGAATCGAACGAGAAGAGAGAAACAAAGCTTGGGAAATTGCTTGCTTGATCACGAATCTTCGGTGGAGGTAGGTTATGGTTATTCTATGCTATTCGTAGTAAACTCTTAATAGCGAATGATATGTGTTGGTAATATTATCTCATCTTCTATATGCTCAATTGTATGCTTGCATGAATGTGACTATATAATTGTGATAAAATAAACATGATGAAGCTATTGAATCCCAAATCTTGAAAAAAACCCTAATCTCTTTGTTAATGATGATGCCTTGGTATAAGAAAAGGCTTGATGAACTAAAGTAATTAGATTGATGATGCCTTAGTATAAAAAAAGGCATGATGAACTGAAGTAATGAGAATGATAATGCCTTGGTATAAGAGAAGGCTTGATGAATTGATAGTATGAGATTAGGGGATCGGAGTGTCACGTTCCGACACATAGAATTAAAGGATCGGGTGTCACAAACCGACACGTAGATTTAGGGGATCGGGTGTCACGAACCGACACGTAGATTTAGGGGATCGAATGTCACGAAGCGACACGTAGATTTAGGGGATCGGGTGTCACGAACCGACACGTAGATTTAGGGGATCAGGTGTCACGAACCGACACATAGAATTAGGGGATCGGAGTGTCACGTTCCGACACATAGTAGTAGGGGATCGGAGTGTCACGTACCGACACATGAGGAATAAAGATAATGAGGGAGCAGAGTGTCACGTACCGACACAAGAGGATAAAGATAATGAATCTTGAAAGATGTTAATAGACTCAATCTAATGAACCTAATTCCCAAATGAGTATAGTATTGAGGCTTGAGTCCTCATGTGTGAACTTGGCGGTATGTATTAATGATGAAAGTACTTGTTGTGCTACATGTTAAGTATTGTAGTTGATTTATGATATTACTTGATACATATTGTTCTCTATTTTGAGTTGGCCGATGATATCTACTCAATACCCGTGTTTTGTACTGACCCCTACTTTTATGTTTCTTCCTTGTTATTTGTGGAGTGCCGCAAATGTGCCGTCGTCTTCAACTCAACCGCAATTCTAGCCAGTCTTCGTCACACCGGATCTTCAGCGTGAGCTAATGCTTCTAGCTTGGACTGGATCTTCTTCCTCATGTCTTGATGCCTTGAAGTTTCCGGCATGGACTAGCTTTTACTTGTTTTAGCTTATTAGAATACTCTTAGTTTAGTAATTTGATCGTAGAGGTTCTTGTGATGATGACTTCCAGATTTTGGGGAATAATAGATGTTGAATTTTAGAAGTTATTGAATTGGTTTTTATTAATGAGTTTAAGTCTTCCGCATTACTTTCTGTTGATATTGTATTGAAATGTTAGGGTTTAGATTCGTTGGTTCGCTCACATAGGAGGGAAGTGTGGGTGCCAGTCGCGGCTCGGTTTTGGGTCGTGACAAACTTGGTATCAGAGCATTAGGTTCGTTGGTCTCATCACACAAGAACGAGTCTAGTAGAGTCTTAAGGAAAGGTAGGGGGACGCCTTTACTTTTCTTTGAGAGGCTATAAGACTTTAGGAAAATTCCATTCTTTCTTTCTTTGTTTCGTGCTACTACTTGAATCCAATTGGTATCTAGGTAATACAAATTGGTATCTGACCATCTTCACTCTATTTCGCAGATGGTTAGAACTAGAGCAACGACTGCGCCAACACCAACACCGACACCGGCAAGACAAGAAGCATCTGAGCCAGCCACTGGGGCTGTAGCTCGAAGAGGAGTAGCGGCAAGAGGCCCTGGTAGAGGTCGTGGGAGGACGTCCTCTAGAGGAAGAGGGCAAGTACCTAGCCCATCTGATGCTAGGGCGGTGACTCCTCCACCAACTGAGGAAGTAGTAAGAGAGGGTGAGGAAGGAGAGAATGAACAAGTGCAAAATGAGGAATTTCCACCCCAACCTACCCCAGAGATGATCAATCAGGTTCTTGCTTATCTTAGCGGGTTATCTGATCAGGGTCAGGCACCTCCAGTGTTTTCTGCACCAACATCTCCGGTTTCAGAGGTACAACATGCAGCTACTATGGCTCCCCGTATGGATGCCTCATTGGAAATAGGCACGTTTCCTCGTCTGACTACAGGGCCTATAATGACAAATGATCAGCATGAACTTTTCAGTAAGTTCTTGAAATTGAAACCTCTAGTCTTTAAGGGTGCTGAATCAGAGGATGCCTACGATTTTCTAGTTGATTGTCATGAGCTACTACACAATATGGGTATAGTAGAACGGTTTGGTGTGGAGTTTGTGACTTATCAGTTCCAAGGGAACGCCAAAATGTGGTGGCGGTCACATGTTGAGTGTCAACCAACAGAGGCACCACCTATGACTTGAGCCTCATTCTCTAGCTTGTTTATGGAGAAGTATATCCCCCAAACTTTGAGGGATAGGAAAAGAGATGAGTTCTTGAGCCTAGAGCAAGGTAGAATGTCGGTTACTGCATTGAGACGAAGTTTCGTGCATTATCCAGGTATGCCACCCAACTTTGTTTCAGTCCACAAGAGTGGATTTGCTGTTTTGTGAAGGGGTTGACGTCAGAATTGCGGATTTCAGCCTTACAGATAGCGGCTACGGCAAAATCCTTCCAAGAAGTGGTAGACTTCGTGATAGAGGTGGAAGGAGTGAAGCCAGATGACTTCACCATGGCATCGACATCAAAAAGGTTTCGAAAGGGAGGTGAGTATAATGGTTCTTACTCTGGAGGACAGAGTTCCGGAGGTTACTCAGTTCGACCAATTCAGTCTTCACTACAGACTGTAGTTGGGGGTCCACCTCAGACCGGTCAACACTTCTCTGAGAGACCTATGTTTGACTCTAGAGAGTGTTATGGATGTGGGGAGACTGGACATATTAGGAGGAATTGTCCAAAATAGAGTTATAGACCCCCAATAGCTATAGGTAGAGGTGGTCATGGTAGAGGCCGTTATTCGGGAGGACGTGTGGTCGAGGCAATGGTGGTCACCAAAATGGCCGGGGTGATGGGAAAACTGGAGCCACTACAACACAACATGGTAGGGGCAACGGACAGACAAGTAATGGGCCCCATTGTTACGCTTTCCCTGGGAGATCTGAAGCGGAGGCATCTGATGTTGTTATCACAGGTAATCTTTTGATTTGTGATTGCATGGCTTCTGTATTGTTTGATCCTTGATCCACATTTTCTTATGTATCTTCCTCATTTGCTAATGGCCTTAATTTACCTTGTGAATTACTTGACATGCCTATTCGTGTTTCTACTCCGGTGGGTGAGTCTGTGATAGTTGAAAAAGTATATAGGTCTTGTTTGGTGACTTTTGAGGGGAGCAACACTTATGTAGATTTGGTTATCTTAGAAATGGTTGACTTTGATGTAATTCTGGGTATGACTTGGCTTTCTCCGAATTTTGCAATCTTGGATTGTAATGCTAAAAATGTGATGTTAGCCAAGCCTGGGACAGATCCGTTAGTGTGGGAGGGCGACTACACTTCCAATCCGGTTCGTATTGTCTCCTTCCTTCGTGCTAAGAAAATGGTTAGTAAAGGGTGTTTAGCTTTCTTGGCGCATCTCAGGGATGACACTACCCAAGTACCTTCAATCGAAACGGTTTCGGTAGTCCGTGAGTTTCTGGATGTGTTCCCTGCAGATCTTCCTGGTATGCCACCGGATAGAGACATTGATTTTTGCATCGATTTGGAACCGGGTACTCGCCCCATTTCTATACCCCCTTATAGAATGGCTCCCGCGGAATTAAGAGAGTTAAAGGCTCAACTTCAAGAGTTGTTTAGAAAAGGCTTTATTAGACCAAGTGCATCTCCTTGGGGTGCTCCGGTGTTATTTGTGAAGAAGAAGGATGGGAGTTTTCGGATGTGCATAGACTATAGACAACTGAATAAGGTAACTATTAAGAACAAGTATCCTCTTCCTCGCATTGATGACTTGTTGGATCAGTTACAAGGTGCTTGTGTCTTCTCTAAGATCGACTTGAGATCCGGTTATCATCAATTGAAAATACGGGCAACAGATGTGCCAAAGACTGCCTTTCGAACCAGGTATGGGCATTACGAATTTGTAGTGATGTCTTTTGGTCTTACGAATGCCCCTGCTGCGTTCATGAGCTTGATGAACGGGATTTTTAAGCCATATCTGGATCTCTTTGTGATCGTATTTATTGATGATATACTGATATACTCTAAAAGTAAGAAGGAACATGAGGAGCATTTGAGAATTGTATTGGAAATGTTGAGGGAGAAAAAGCTTTACGCCAAGTTCTCTAAGTGTGAGTTTTGGCTAGATGTAATGTCCTTCTTGGGGCATGTAGTTTCTAAGGATGGAGTGATGGTGGATCCTTCTAAGATTGAGACATTGAAGAATTGGGTAAGACCTACTAATGTGTCAGAAATAAGGAGCTTTGTTGGTTTAGCTAGCTATTACCGTCGATTTGTCAAGGGATTCTCTTCCATTGCTTCCCAATTGACGAACTTGACTAAGCAGAATGTTCCATTTGTATGGTCGGACGAGTGTGAAGAAAGCTTTCAGAAGCTCAAGACCTTGTTGACTACTGCACCCATTCTCACCTTGCCAGAGGAAGGTAAGAATTTCATTGTCTATTGTGATGCATCCTATTCGGGTTTGGGTGCAGTGCTAATGCAAGAGAAGAATGTGATTGCTTATGCTTCAAGGCAATTAAAAGTGCATGAACGTAACTATCCAACCCATGATTTGGAGTTGGCCGCGGTAGTATTTGCATTAAAGCAATGGAGGCACTATTTATATGGGGTTAAATGTGAGGTCTATACGGATCATCGTAGCCTACAATATGTTTTTACTCAGAAGGATTTGAACTTGAGACAGAGGAGATGGATGGAACTACTGAAGGACTACGATATCACAATCTTGTATCATCCGGGAAAAGCGAATGTTGTGGCAGATGCTCTAAGCAGAAAGGCGGGAAGCATGGGAAGTCTAGCTCACTTGCAAGTTTCTAGGCGCCCATTGGCTAGAGAAGTTCAAATTCTGGCTAATGACCTTATGAGGCTAGAAGTAAATGAGAAGGGAAGATTGTTAGCTTGTGTGGAGGCAAGATCTTCCTTCCTTGACAAGATTAAGGGAAATCAGTTTAATGATGAGAAATTGATCCGGATCCGAGATAAAGTGTTGCAAGAAGGGGCTAAAGAAGCAACAATCGATGAGGAAGGTGTTTTGAGAATTAAGGGAAGGGTATGTGTACCCCGCGTCGATGATTTGATCAACACTATTCTGACAGAGGCTCATAGTTCAAGGTATTCCATACATCCTGGTGCAACCAAGATGTATCGTGACCTAAAGCAACACTTTTGGTGGAGTAGAATGAAGCGCGACATTGTTGATTTTGTTGCCAAATGTCCAAATTGTCAACAAGTAAAGTATGAACACCAGAGGCCCGGAGGAACACTTCAGAGAATGCCCATTCCTGAATGGAAATGGGAGAGAATTGCAATGGATTTCGTGGTTGGTCTTCCAAAGACAATGGGTAAGTATGACTCTATTTGGGTGATTGTTGATAGATTAACTAAGTCTGCTCATTTCATTCCGGTCAAGGTGAATTACAATGCAGAGAAGTTAGCCAAACTTTACATCTCAGAAGTGGTTCGATTGCATGGGGTTCCACTCTCCATCATATCAGATAGAGGTACGCAGTTTACTTCTATGTTTTGGAAAACATTGCATGCTGAATTGGGTACTAGGTTGGATCTGAGTACCGCATTTCACCCTCAGACCGATGGTCAGTCTGAGCGAACGATTCAAGTGTTGGAGGATATGCTTCGTGCTTGTGTGATAGAATTCGGTGGCCATTGGGATAGCTTCTTACCCTTAGCGGAGTTTTCATACAATAATAGCTATCACTCAAGTATTGATATGGCTCCATTCGAAGCACTGTATGGGAGAAGATGTAGGTCTCCCATTGGTTGGTTTGATGCATTTGAGGTTAGACCTTGGGGTACTGACCTTCTGAGGGAATCACTAGATAAAGTGAAATGCATTCAAGGAAAGCTTCTAGCGGCTCAAAGTAGACAAAAAGAATATGCAGATCGAAAGGTTAGAGACTTGGAGTTCATGGAGGGTGAGCAAGTCTTGCTGAAGGTTTCGCCCATGAAAGGGGTGATGCGGTTTGGTAAAAGAGGTAAGATAAGCCCAAGGTACATTGGACCATTTGAAGTACTTAAATGAGTAGGGGAGGTGGCTTACGAATTAGCCTTGCCTCCAGGGCTGTCCGGAGTGCATCCGGTATTTCATTTGTCTATGTTGAAAAGATACCATGGGGATGGAAACTACATTATCCGTTGTGATTCAGTTTTGCTTGATGAGAATTTGTATTATGAGGAGGAACCTGTTGCTATTTTAGATAGAGAAGTCTGCAAGTTGAGGTCGAGGGAGATTTCATCCATCAAGGTGCAATGGAAGAATCGACCGGTTGAAGAAGCTACTTGGGAGAAGGAGGCTGATATGCGAGAAAGATACCCACACCTGTTTACAGATTCAGGTACTCCTTCTCGCCCTTGTTTTTCTTCTTGTGATCGTTCGAGGACGAACGATGGGTAAATTGGTATCTATTGTAACGACCTGTTTAGTCGTTTTGAGCAGCAGATTTTATTTCTGGAAAACTGGCTGAGACGACGGACCCCACGACGGATCGTCATGGGCACGACGGACCGTCGCCGGGTCTCGTTTCAAAACACTTAGAAATTCTGAAATTGGGTACTGAAATCGACTCTCTGAACTTCGTAACGGAATGGCAGGACGGACCGTCGTGGGCACGACGGACCGTCACAGACTCTTGAAGAAAATTGAGTCTCTGAACTCTGTGACGGAGCAGCAGGACGGACCGTCGCAGGCACGACGGGCCGTCACAGGCTGCATAATCCCAGTCAGGGTCGGATTTCTTTAAACGTTTTAAGGGACGTTTTTGACTATTCTTGCTCTAATTATAAAAATAGTGGGTTAATGTTAATAAATCTAATTACTTGGGGGTTAAATGAGGTAACCTTGAGTTAATTAGTGGGTTATTATTGTCATCTTTTATACTTAATTATATACTAATTAGGGTAAAAGAAAGAGGGTTTGAATAAGAAAAATAGAAAGAACAAAGAGAAAGAGAGGGAATCAAACGAGAAGAGAGAAACAAAGCTTGGGAAATTGCTTGCTTGATCACGAATCTTCGGTGGAGGTAGGTTATGGTTATTCTATGTTATTCGTAGTAAACTCTTAATAGCAAATGATATGTGTTGGTAATATTATCTCATCTTCTATATGCTCAATTGTATGCTTGCATGAATGTGACTATATAATTGTGATAAAATAAACATTATGAAGCTATTGAATCCCAAATCTTGAAAAAAACCCTAATCTCTTTGTTAATGATGATGCCTTGGTATAAGAAAAGGCTTGATGAACTAAAGTAATGAGATTGATGATGCCTTAGTATAAGAAAAGGCTTGATGAACTGAAGTAATGAGAATGATGATGCCTTGGTATAAGAGAAGGCTTGATGAATTGATAGTATGAGATTAGGGGATCGGAGTGTCACGTTCCGACACATAGAATTAAGGGATCGGGTGTCACGAACCGACACATAGATTTAGGGGATCAAGTGTCATGAACCGACACGTAGATTTAGGGGATCGGGTGTCACGAACCGACACGTAGATTTAGGGGATCGGGTGTCACGAACTGACACGTAGATTTAGGGGATCGGGTGTCACGAACCGACACGTAGAATTAGGGGATCGGAGTGTCATGTTCCGACTCATAGTAGTAGGGGATCGGAGTGTCACGTACAGACACATGAGGAATAAAGATAATGAGGGAGCGGAGTGTCACGTACCGACACAAGAGGATAAAGATAATGAATCTTGAATGATGTTAATAGACTCAATCTAATGAACCTAATTCCCAAATGAGTATGGTATTGAGGCTTGAGTCCTCATGTGTGAACTTGGCGGTATGTATTAATGATGAAAGTACTTGTTGTGCTACATGTTAAGTATTGTAGTTGATTTATGATATTACTTGATACATATTGTTCTCTATTTTGAGTTGGCCGATGATATCTACTCAGTACCCGTGTTTTGTACTGACCCCTACTTTTATGTTTCTTCCTTGTTATTTGTGGAGTGCCGCAAACGTGCCGTCGTCTTCAACTCAACCGCAATTCTAGCCAGTCTTCGTCACACCGGATCTTCAGCGTGAGCTAATGCTTCTAGCTTGGACTGGATCTTCTTCCTCATGTCTTGATGCCTTGAAGTTTCCGGCATGGACTAGCTTTTACTTGTTTTAGCTTCTTAGAATACTCTTAGTTTAGTAATTTGATCGTAGAGGTTCTTGTGATGATGACTTCCAGATTTTGGGGAATAATATATGTTTAATTTTAGAAGTTATTGAAATGGTTTTTATTAATGAGTTTAAGTCTTCCGCATTACTTTCTGTTGATATTGTATTGAAATGTTAGGGTTTAGATTGGTTGGTTCGCTCACATAGGAGGGAAGTGTGGGTGCCAGTCGCGGCTCGGTTTTGGGTCGTGACAAACACTAATCAATTGATTGCTATAAAAAAAGCCAAATTTATGTAAAATAAATAAAGATGTAGATGTATTAAAATCCATGTCAAAGTAATTTGCTTCGGTTTAACACATAAGTATTCAGTACTCTTAAAAGCTATATAATAACTTGGAAAATAGACGAGGAAATAACTTTGAAAACACCAAGCTTTTCAAGAATAAATTTCATGGGTCATTAATATTCTATCAAAATTTGATAGCTATATTGACACATAAGTTATAGTAGCATGGTAAAGAGTAGAAAACAAAAGAAACAAAATAATATCAGTAACATATCCATCTAACAACAATGTTTTGAGGCAAAGAAAGATAAATAGATTATGAGAAAAGTTTTTTAAAAAAAAAATGAGAAAAGTTAATACATAGGAAGATGAAAAATATAAATAATTAATTATAAGCAAGATAATTTAGATTGTATTACAATGAATTTTAACTATATGTAATTAATTAATAATGGTAAAAATAAATTACACACTCTAAAAAATGACGAAACTTTATCACTAAAACTACAAATTATATTAACTATTTGTTTGACATGACATATCAGTTACCTGTTTAAGTGCAAAACGTATATTTCATTTCTCTCCCGTAGAGTAAAACTTATCCACATCCGGTGTTAACACCAAATCAATACATTCATGTCATGTGTTTAAATTTACTTCATTAAATCACATAGTAATAAAAACTACATTAGCCTGGTGTAAACACTGGGTGAGGATAAATTTTTTCCCTCCTTGTATTCATTATTGTATTTCTTTTTATAAAATCATGAATTGACTATCACTTTTATATGGAAAAAAAAAGGCAAAGTAATGGTGATTAAATTAGGAAAGAAATCATTTTTATATTTTTGAATGTGAAAACGGAAATAGAAAATGAGACATGACTACAAGATTCAAATGTGCTTACAATATAAATCAAACTCTAAATATGTCTTTTTCAGGATATTTGGAATGTCTTTTATTAATATTTCTTTGAAGGAACTATAACTCCAATTATAAAACTCAAAGAACAATAACAAAAATCAAACTAAGACCGCATCTACATTATTAAAAAATCAGTGATGAATGAGAATTTAATGCACATACCCTATGATTTACAAATGAGAATAACATGAAAGAAAAAATATTCACCTAAATGCCATGTTATAAGCAATGAAATACACTATATCAAACATGAAACAGAAAAGAAAAAATTAAAGCAATGAAAAGAAAATGAGGCAATAAAAATTACATCACGTTGCAACTGAAGTGAAGCAGCTCTGTTACCTTATATGGTAATATACATTTATATAAATTATACTAAGTGCAAAAAAAGAAATATGAAACAGTATATTCTGAAAATTCTTTCATATCCCATTCAATATATATAATTATATATTATTTTACGATTTAATTGAGTAATAAATTGGGGAAGATGAAATATTAGATAATTTATAGAGTTATTGGTATTGGAGAAGAGGAAAGATGAGATAATTTCGAGAATTATTGATATATTTTTTAAAAAAGTAAATAAAGAAAGGAAACAGTTTTTCTCTCTAACACGAAAAATCAAAAGTTCTTTAGGTATAAAAATTATCATCTGATCATCGTCTCCTTGGTTTTTTTAATTTCCATTTATTATTTTACTAGGGAATTTGACCCCGCTTCACGCGGTCTTTAAAATAAATATAAAGGATTACTTTTTTTCATTCAATTATATAGCTCTCTTTATTTCCAAACGTAATATTATCACTTTATTTTTATATTATATATTAATTATGAAGATCGTTTTGAGATGACGATCGAAATGAAACTTAACAAATTTAACATCTATAATCTATTAAATGAGGGATAGTACATTATTAATCAAAATGTCAAATGTCAATATATATTTTCTTAGTAATTTTTTTGTTTGGACAGGTAGTTAATATGTCACTTTCTACATTTTATTGGAATATCAATGAGTTTGAATCTTTATATTACAACATATATGTTACGACCAAAACGAGCCGCGAGTGGCACCCACATTTATCCTCCTATGTGAGCGAACCAACCAATCTAAACCCCAGTCATTTACCAATATTTCAACCATAATGAACAAAATACAATGCGGAAGACTTAAAACTTATTAATATAACCAATAAATAACTTCTAAAATTTAATACTTATTATTCCCAAAATCTGGAAGTCATCACCACAAGAACATCTATCCTCAAATTACTAAATCTAAGAGTATCTAAGAAGCTAAAATAAGTAAACAGATGGTCCATGTCCGAACTTCAAGGACATCAAGACATGAATGAGAGAGAATCCAGTCTGAGCTAGGAATAATAGCTCACCCTGAAATCTGATATGCTGAAGACTGGCTAGAGTTGCGGACAAGTCGAAGTTGATGGCACGTTTGCTGCATTCCATAAATAACAAAGAAAAAGAATACAAGTAGGGGTCAGTACAAAGCACAAGTACTGAGTAGGTATCATCGGCCAACTCAAAATAGAAAGCAGTATATATCAAATAATAATATAAAATCAACTACATACTCAACAGGTGACACAACAAGTACCATAACCATTGTCCACAACACCAAGCACATCTATGAGGACTCAAGCCTCCACACCATACTCATTTGGGAAATAGGTTCTTTAAATTGAGTATATTAACATAATTCAAGATTCATTCTCTTTATTATCCTGGTGTCAGAACATGACACTCCGATCCCCTCAATCTTCATTCTCTTTATTATCCTCGTGTCGGAACGTGACACTCCGATCCCCTACTATCCTGGTGTCAGAACGTGACACTCCGATCCCCTACTATCCTGGTGTCGGAACGTGACACTCCGATACCCTAATACTAAGTGTCGGTTCGTGACACCCGATCCCCTAATCTCATTATTTTCCAGTTCATCAACCTTCCTTTATGTCAAGACATCATCATTTATAGAGAGGTTTTAAAGTTTAAGATTCAACAGCCTCATCATGCTAATTCATCACAATTATATAATCATATCATGCAACCACACAATTAAGCATATAGAAGACTTTACAATACTACCCAATATATATCAATCTCTATTTAGAGTTTACTATGAGATAGCATAAACCATAACCTACCTCCACCGAAGAATCGTGATCAAGCAATCTACTTTCCCAAAGTTGCGTTCCTCTCTTTCTCTCGCTCGTTCTCTCTTTTCTTTCTGATTTTACCTTATTCAAACTCTTTTTCTTTTACCCTAATCATCATATAATTAAGTATAAAAGATGATAGAAGTAACCCACTATTTATTTCAAGGTTATCTCCTTTAACGCCCAAGTAATTAAATTATTGACATTAACCCACTAACTTTATAATTATAGCAGGAATAGTCCAAAACGCCCCTTAAAAACTTTTAACAGAAATCCGACCCAGTCAGGGTTACGCAGCCTGTGACAGTCCGTCATGACTGTGACGGTCCGTCCTGCAGGTCCGTCACAAAGTTCAGAGAGTTAATTTCTGTGGAAAGGTTTGTGACGTTCCGTCGTGCCTACGACAGTCCATCCTGCAGTTCCGTCACGAAGTTCAGAGAGTCGATCTCAGTACCCAAATTTCAGAATCTAAGTGTTTTGGAATGAGACCCCCTCGACGGCCCGTCGTGCCCGTAACGGTCCGTCGTGGGATCCGTCGACCCAGACAGTTATTACCAGAAATAAACTCTATTGTTAAAAACGACTAAACAGGTCGTTACATAGATACCAATTTGCCCATCGTTCGTCCTCGAACGATCACAGGAAGAAAACAAGGGTGAGAAAGAGTACCTGAGTCTGTAAAGAGGTGTGGGTATCTTTCTTGCATATAAGCCTCCTTCTCCCAAGTGGACTCTTCAACTGGCCGATTCTTCCATTGAACCTTGATGGATGCAATCTCCCTTGATCTCAACTTGCGGATTTCTCTATATAGAATAGCAACCAGCTCTTCCTCATAAGACAAATTCTCATCAAGAAGGACTGAATCCCAAAATCTCCATGATATCTTTTCAGCATAGACACATGAAATACCGGGTGCACTCCTGAGAGTCCTGGAGATAATGACAATTCATAAGACACCTCCCCCACGCGCTTCAGCACTTCAAATGGACCAATATACCTCGGACTAAGCTTATCTCGCTTAACAAACCGCATCACCCCTTTCATGGGTGAAACCTTCAGCAAGACTTGTTCACCCATCATGAAATCCAAGTCTCTAACCTTTCGATCTGCATATTCCTTCTGCCTACTTTGCGCCGCTAAAAGCTTTTCTCGAATGAATTTCACTTTCTCTAATGATTCCCTCAGAAGATCAGTACCCCAGGGCCTCACCTCAAATGCATTAAACCAACCAATGGGAGACCTACATCTCCTCCCATATAGCGCCTCAAATGGGGCCATATCAATACTTGAGTGATAGCTATTATTGTAAGAAAACTCTGCTAAGGGTAAGAAGTTATCCCAATGACCACCAAATTCTATCACACATGCACGAAGCATATCCTCCAACACCTGAATCGTTCGCTCAGACTGTCCATCTGTCTGAGGGTGGAATGCAGTACTAAGATCCAACCTAGAACCTAATTCAGCATCCAATGTTCTCCAAAACATAGAAGTAAGTTGCGTACCTCTATCTGATATAATGTAAAGTGGAACACCATGCAATCGAACAATTTCTGAGATATAGAGTTTGGTTAACTTCTCTGCGTTGTAAGTTACCTTAACCGGAATGAAGTGAGCAGACTTAGTTAACCTGTCAACAATTACCCAAATAGAGTCAAACTTACCCAATGTCTTTGGAAGACCAACCACGAAATTCATTGCAATTCTTTCCCACTTCCATTCAGGAATGGGCATTCTCTGAAGTGTTCCTCCAGGTCTTTGGTGTTCATACTTTACTTGTTGACAATTCGGGCATTGGGCAACAAAATCAGCAATGTCACGCTTCATCCTACTCCACCAGAAATGTTGCTTTAGGTCACGGTACATCTTGGTTGCACCAGGATGTATAGAATATCCTGAACTGTGAGCCTCTGTAAGAATGGTGTAGATCAAATCATCAACACGGGGCACACATACCCTTCCATTAATTCTCAAAACGCCTTCATCATCAATTATTGCATTTTTAGCCTCTCCTCGCATCACCATATCCCGAATTCTGCTTAGTTTCTCATCATCAAATGTTTCCCCTTAATCTTGTCAAGAAAAGAAGATCTTGCCTCCACACAGGCAAAAAATCCTCCTTTCTCTAATATTTCCAGCCTCATAAAGTCATTAGCCAGAGTCTGAACCTCTCTAGCCAATGGGCGTCTAGAAACTTGTAAGTGGGCTAGACTCCCCATGCTCCCTGTTTTTCTACTTGAAGCATCTGCCACCACATTAGCTTTTCCTGGGTGATACAATATAGTAACATCATAGTCCTTCAGTAGTTCCATCCATCTCCTCTGTCTCAAATTCAAATCCTTCTGAGTAAAGACATACTGTAAACTACTATGATCTGTATAGACTTCACACTTAACCCCATATAGATAATGTCTCCATTGCTTTAACGCAAACACCACTGCAGCCAACTCCAAATCATGGGTCGGATAGTTATGTTCATGCACTTTTAATTGCCTCGAAGCATAAGAAATTACATTCTTTTCCTTCATTAGCACTGCACCTAAACCAGAATAAGATGCATCACAATAAACAATGAAATTCTTGCCTTCCACTGGCAAGGTAAGAATTGGTGCAGTAGTCAATAAGGTCTTCAGATTCTGGAAGCTCTCTTCACATTCGTCCGACCATACAAATGGAACATTCTGCTTAGTCAAATTTGTCAGTTGGGAGGCAACAGAAGAAAATCCCTTGACAAATCGACGGTAGTAGCTAGCTAAACCAACAAAGCTCCTTACCTCTGTAACATTGGTAGGTCTTACCCAACTCTTCACCGCTTCAATCTTAGAAGGATCCACCATCACCCCATCCTTAGAAACCACGTGCCCCATGAAGGACACTGAATCTAGCCGAAATTCGAACTTGGAAAATTTGGCATAAAGCCTTTTCTCCCTCAACACTTCCAACACAATCCTCAAATGCTCCTCATGTTCTTTACTGCTTTTTGAGTATACCAGTATATCATCAATAAACACAATCACAAAAAGATCCATATATGGCTTAAAATCCCGTTCATCAGGCTCATGAACGCAGCAGGGGCATTCGTTAGTCCAAAAGACATTACTAAGAATTCATAATGCCCATACCTGGTTCGAAAAGCTGTCTTTGGCACATCTGCTGCCCGTATTTTCAATTGATGATAGCCAGACCTCAAATTGATTTTTGAGAAGGTACAATCACCTTGTAACTGATCGAACAAATCATCAATGCGAGGAAGAGGATACTTGTTCTTAACAGTTACCTTATTTAGTTGCATGTAGTCTATGCACATCCTAAAACTTCCATCCTTCTTCTTCACAAATAAAACAGGAGCACCCTAAGGGGATGCACTTGGTTAATAAAGCCTTTCCCCAACAACTCCTGAAGTTTGGACTTTAACTCCCTTAACTCTGCTGGAGCTATTCTATAAGGGGGTATGGAAATGGGGCGAGTACCCGGCTCCAGATCAATACAGAATTCAATGTCCCTATCCGGTGGCATACCAGGAAGGTTTGCAGGAAACACATCCAGAAACTCACGAACTATCGAAACAGACACAATCGAAGGTACTTCGGAAGTATCATCCCTGAGATGTGCCAAGAAAGCTAAACAACCCTTACTCACCATTCTGTTAGCACGAAGGAAGGAGATGATACGAACTGGGGTGGAAGTATAGTTACCCTCCCACACTAGCAGATCTGTCCCAGGCTTGGCCAATGTCACAGTTTTAGTATTACAATCTAAGATTGCAAAATTTGGAGAAAGCCAAGTCATACCCAGAATTACATCGAAATCAACCATCTCTAGAATAATCAAGTCTACATGAGTATTGTTCCCCACAAAAGTCACAAGACAAGACCTATACACCTTATCCACTATCACAGACTCAGTCACCGGAGTAGAGACACGAATGGGCATGTCAAGTAAATCACAGTGTAAATCAAGACCAATAGCAAATGAGGAAGATACATATGAAAATGTGGATCCAGGATCAAATAAGACAGAAGCCATGCAATCACAAACCAAAAGATTACCTGTGATAACAGCATCAGATGTCTCCGCTTCAGACCTCCCAGGGAAAGCATAACAATGGGCCCTATCACCTGTCTGCTCGTTGCCCCTACCGTGTTGCGCTGCATAGCTCCAGTTTTCCCGCCACCTCGGTTGATTTGGTGACCTCCATTACCTTTGCCACCACGTCCTCCAGAATGGCGGTCCCTTCCATGACCACCTCTACCTCTAACTATTGGGGGTCTGTAACTCTGTTTTGGACAATATCTCCTAATATGTCCAATCTCCCCACATCCATAACACTCTCTGGGTTCAAGCATAGGTCTCTGTGAGAACGACGAAGTCTGGGGATAACCTCCAAACTCAGAGGAATGTTGATTGGTCTGTGATGGACCCCCAACTACAGCCTGCAGTGAAGACTGAATAGGCCTGGATGTGTAACCTCCCGAACTCTGCCCCCTGGAGTAAGAACCACTAAACTCGCCTCCCTTACGAAACTTCTTAGATGTCGAGACTAGGGTGAAATCGTCTGGCTTCACCCCCTACACCTCTATCACAAAATCAACCACTTCTTGAAAGGATTTTGCTGCAGCAGCTACCTGTAAGGCTGGAATCTGCAAGTCTGACCTCAATCCCTTCACAAAACGGTGAATCCGCTCTTGTGGACTGAAGCAAAGTTGTGTGGCATACTTGGATAGTGCACGAAACTTAGCCTCATAAGTAGTAACTGACATCCTGCCTTGCTCTAGTCTCAGGAACTCATCTCTCCACCTATCCCTCAAAGTCCGGGGTATATACTTCTCCATAAATAAACTAGAGAATGATGCCCAAGTCACAGGTAGTGCTTGTGCTGGTTGACACTCAACATACGACCGCCACCACATTTTGGCATTTCCTTGAAACTGATAGGTCAGAAACTCAACGACAAATCGTTCTACTATGCCCATCTTATGTAGCAACTCATGGCAATCAACCAGAAAATCATAGGTATCCTCAGATTCAGCACCCTTGAAGACTGGAGGTTTCAACTTCAAGAATTTAGTCAAAAGTTCATGTTGATCACTAGTCATTATAGGCCCTGTAGTCAATCGAGGAACGTGCCTATTTCCAATGAGGCATCCATGCGGGGAGCCATAGCAACTGCATGTTGTACTCATCTTGCACTTGCTCATTTTCCCCTTCCTCACCCTCTCTTACTACCTCATCAGTCGGTGGAGGAGTCACCACCCTAGTACTAGTTGGACCAGGTGTTTGTCCTCTACCTCTAGAGGACGTCCTCCCGCGACCTCTACCACGGCCTCTTGCCACTGCTCCTCTTCGATCTATAGCCCCAGTGGCTGGCTTAGACGCATCCTGTCTTGCCGGTGTTGGTGTTGGCACAGTTGTTGCTCTAGTTCTAACCATCTGCGAAATGGAGTGAGGATGTCAGATACCAATTTGTATCACCTAGATACAAATTGGATCCAAGTAATAGCACGAAAGAAAGAAAGAATGGAATTTTCCTAAAGTCCTATAGCATCCAAAGAAAAGTAAAGGCGTCCCCCTACCGTTCCTTAAGACTCTACTAGACTCGTTCTTGTGTGATGAGACCAAAGAACCTAATGCTCTGATACCAAGTTTGTCACGACCCAAAACGAGCCGCGAGTGGCACCTATATTTATCCTCCTATATGAGCGAACCAACCAATCTAAACCCCAGTCATTTACCAATATTTCAACCATAATGAACAAAATACAATGCGGAAGACTTAAAACTCATTAATATAACCAATAAATAACTTCTAAAATTTAATACTTATTATTCCCAAAATCTGGAAGTCATCACCACAAGAACATCTATCCTCAAATTACTAAATCTAAGAGTATCTAAGAAGCTAAAATAAGTAAACAGATGGTCCATGTCCGAACTTCAAGGACATCAAGACATGAATGAGAGAGAATCCAGTCTGAGCTAGGAACAATAGCTCACCCTGAATCTGATATGCTGAAGACTGGCTAGAGTTGCGGACGAGTCGAAGTTGATGGCACGTTTGCTGCATTCCATAAATAACAAAGAAAAAGAATACAAGTAGGGGTCAGTACAAAGCACAAGTACTGAGTAGGTATCATCGGCCAACTCAAAATAGAAAGCAGTATATATCAAATAATAATATAAAATCAACTACATACTCAACAGGTGACACAACAAGTACCATAACCATTGTCCACAACACCAAGCACATCTATGAGGACTCAAGCCTCCACACCATACTCATTTGGGAAATAGGTTCTTTAAATTGAGTATATTAACATAATTCAAGATTCATTCTCTTTATTATCCTGGTGACGGAACATGACACTCTGATCCCCTCAATCTTCATTCTCTTTATTATCCTGGTGTCGGAACGTGACACTCCGATCCCCTACTATCCTGGTGTCGGAACGTGACATTCCGATCCCCTACTATCCTGGTGTCGGAACGTGACACTCCGATCCCCTACTATCCTGGTGTCGGAACGTGACACTCCGATCCCCTAATACTACGTGTCGATTCGTGACACCCGATCCCCTAATCTCATTATTTTCCAGTTCATCAACCTTCCTTTATGTCAAGACATCATCATTAATAGAGAGGTTTTAAGGTTTAAGATTCAACAGCCTCATCATGCTAATTCATCACAATTATATAATCACATCATGCAACCACACAATTAAGAATATAGAAGACTTTACAATACTACCCAAAATATATCAATCGCTATTTAGAGTTTACAATGAGATAGCATCAACCATAACCTACCTCCACCGAAGAATCGTGATCAAGCAATCTACTTTCCCAAAGTTGCGTTCCTCTCTTTCTCTCGCTCGTTCTCTCTTTTTCTTTCTGATTTTTCCTTATTCAAACTCTTTTTCTTTTACCCTAATCATCATATAATTAAGTATAAAAGATGATAGAAGTAACTCACTATTTATTTCAAGGTTATCTCCTTTAACCCCCAAGTAATTAAATTATTGACATTAACCCACTAACTTTATAATTATATCAGGAATAGTCCAACGCCCCTTAAAAACTTTTAACAGAAATCCGACCCAGTCAGGGTTACGCAGCCTGTGACGGTCCGTCATGACTGTGACGGTCCATCCTGCAGGTCCGTCACAAAGTTCAGAGAGTTAATTTCTGTGGAAAGGTTTGTGACGGTCCGTCGTGCCTACGACGATCCGTCCTGCAGTTCCGTCACGAAGTTCAGAGAGTCAATCTCAGTACCAAAATTTCAGAATCTAAGTGTTTTGGAACGAGACCCCCTCGACGGCCCGTCGTGCCCATGACGGTCCGTCGTGGGATCCGTCGACCCAGATAGTTATTGCCAGAAATAAACTCTACTGTTCAAAACGACTAAACAGGTCGTTACAATATACTTCAATGTACTTATTTTGTTGAGTATATAAGAATTATATTATGAAGTAACTGAAAATTACTAATAAAATTAATCTACACGTCTCATTATTTTTTTCGTATTGATATGATAAAATTCCTTTGAATATTTCGTTTTTCAATCATTTTTGTTCCTTTTTCAAATATACAATTTAAATTTGTATGATTTTTGCATGAATCACGTCTATTGGTATTTTAGATTCTTTAGTTGCATTTATATCAAAGATAATTGTTATCATTTGTCAAAAAAAATTTTAAGAATGTTATCCAAAATGTTACGCTATTATTAAGTTTCAATATATTCAACCTCGAATGAGAATATGTTTTTTAAAAAAAATTATTAACTCATTTACTATATTTTAATCTATATATTTTATATGAAATATAAAGATAGATAGATTCATATAAACTATGTAAAAATATTTGATAGATAATAAACCTCTTAGCATATTATGTGTATAAAATAATAAAATTCAAAAGTTAATTAAATTGAATACTCTGAAAATATGTTTTCATTTCAAATATACTTCTTGCATTCTTAAATCAATGATTGCACCTCTTTCTATATAAATTAATACATAAACAACCTAAGATATATACTCATTACTTAGTATATTAAAATAATTTAAAATTTTAATTATAATTTTGTGTTTATTTAATCATACTCATATGAAAAGTATTTATGTACAAAATTTTGTGTTTTATTTTTAAAAAAATATTAAAAATCAAATCAACTTAATTAGTCATTTGTATTCATCTTTTTTTAAAACAAAATTCAAAAGATACATATTTAACAAAAATAAATTAATTTATCAAATGCATGAATAAATTTTTTTGGCATATATGTTTGTCCTATTTTTAAATTTCATAAAATGTATATTAAATATTTATATTCACTATTTTATTTATGTTGATCTATATTTAATTATACTTCAAAAGAGTTACAAAAGACGATTTCCATAGTATATAAAATACAAGTATTTAATATTATAAGATATTTGCATGGAACGCAATTAACATATAAGTAAACCAAAGCAAAAAAGAGAACAATTTTGACTAAAATATTATAAAATCTTCAATTATGGGATCAATATTTTCATTTATTAGATTTTGTTTTTCAATTACTTCTAATAAAACGTGAAAAAAAATAGATAAACTAAAGTGGAATTAAAAAAGTAATAAATAAAATAACAAAAACATGATTCATCAAATTATACTATTTTTTTTATTGTTATTTTTTATTTTGGCAAATAAATTAAATATCTTCTATCATAGTTCATATATATATATATATATATATATATATATATATATATATATTATATATATATATATATATATGTATATATGTATATATAATATATATATATGTACATATATATGTATGTACATATATATGTATGTACATATATATGCATATATATACATATATATGTATATATATATAATATATATATATATACATATATATATATGGTATATATATACATTATATATATATATATATATATATAATGTATATATACATACATATATATATTACATACATAGATATATATATATATATATATATATATATATATTATATATATATATATATATATATATATATATATATATATATATATATATATTTAACATTTTCCTTATCATGAGCACATTAAATGTGAATTAAGATACATTAACATTTCCCTCAAAAGGGTTGTCTTACAATACACATTTATATAAATATTTATTAAAAAACACAATAAATTATCATAAGTTTACACATTTAAAATTTGAGAGTTATGAGGATTTATAAAGATTATGGAAATATAAATTTAGAACCTAAGATTCTGTGGTTAAGAAT